>FR997775.1:6662427-6958348 GCA_905475315.1 Autographa pulchrina
AAACCATTTTCTAAATGTGTTTTTTTTTTAATCAAAATAAACTAACATGGTTTTTGTTTCCAGTCAAAAGAGAAAAAATAATAGAGCTTTTAAATAGTACCTACTCAGGTGTCCATTGTTATTTTCCTCAATAATATGGTAGGTACCTAATGTAAGCAATGCAAAATCCATTTACCATGCGATAATTTTCTATAAATCCAAAAAAAACCATTCCCACGTATATTACAAAATAATAATTTAAATATTCAATTTAAATCAATAAATAATTTGATAATATCATACTTCGTCATTTTCACGTTTTTACGCTGCTAACGACTGTTCGACGGCAAAGGGCGAAGCTTTTGACCTTTGAATTATCATTTTCATAATAATGTGCATCTATAAATTAAATATAACTTATGATATGTACTTTATTTCGCTATTGTATTCAAGATGAACATTACGAAATAATGTATTTTTCTGTACTTGGAAAGCTCTTAGCTTGACATCAGGACAGTTGTTACTGTAGCTACTAAACTAATTAGAAAAAGGCCTTCTTTATAATATTAAAAACAAAACACTTAAGCACATTTAAGCATGAACCTACGTATAATAGATTTTTTAAAAGGCTTGTCAACGTTATTAGTTACTCACTAGTTACCAAATTAAAAACCTGAAGATACATCTTCTACCTAAAAATGATTCTCTCAGCATCTCAAGCGCATTAATTCTAATAACGTTTCGTGATATTTTCGCATCATAACACAAGCTTCTTATGATTCTTATCCTAATGATAATGGTCTTAGAAACCAAGAGTTATTCCCCCGCATCGGTAGGGCCTAGCAAAGACAAACAGCACTGCACTTCAACAAATATAAAAGTGAAAACACTATCTCGTACTCGTTGAGAGTAACTGTAAGTGCTTGAATACAACTTGTAAATTAGCTTGCTTGACCGGGGGAATACGCACTAGGAGCATATAACCAAGATGAGATATAATTAAAAGGATGAAAATGGTGTTTTTTGAGGGATAAACAATTGATATAGGGAATTCTTTACGTGGTTGTAAAACGCTCATTTTTCTCTAGTTCAGAAAGTTTTATTTGAAGCTTTTTAATTTTTTATTGACTACGAGTGTACGAGTAATTTTATTTTTCTTTTCCTGCTAGGACAAGAAGAAACTGTTATGGAATATAAATAAAAAAATGTTTTTATAACATTATATTAAACAAAAGATAACCCATGGATAAACCCACGAGAATTTATTATTCTAAAAGTTCAATATTCTTGGGGTTTTACACTATAACAACACGAGTCACCTAATTTCCCAACAGAAAAATCCCAATAGCAATACTATACCCTAAATGTCACTACCCAGTCGTGTGAACACTAAAATCACCATCTCCCGAGCCTTATCCCAACTACGTTGGGGTCGGCTACCAGCCTTACAGGATTCAGCTGAATACCGTATTTTACATGGAGCGACTGCCTATATGACCTCCACAACCCATTTTACTGGGAAATCTAGTACCCCATAGTAAGACTGGTTGTCAGAATTGACTTAACGACTATCAAATATCAACGTATGACAGTCGGGACCTACGGCTTAACGTGCTATCCGAGGCACGGAGGGGTCTCGGTATGTTTAGAAAATAGTCACCCATCCACGGACCAACCGCGGTGAGCGCGTCTTAATCTGTATTATCGGTCAAACCGTACGGCTTACACTTAGCCACGAGCCCCTCTCACAGACACTAAAATGATTTGTCAAAATAAACTGGCTTCTAAAGCCTGCCAGTGATTTACAGCGCAGTTTGCAATCTTTACCATAATAGCTACAATATACTGCAAGATACAATGTTAACTATCGCTAAACAGTTACATCCTTAATCATCGATATATCTGTTTACAAGTAACAGTAAAAGGAGGTAACTACGCGGCTATGTTTTACTGGATATGGCATTGTTAAGTTGTAAATCAGCTGTAAAGTAACGGGTTAATAGACATTTTTCCCAGATAACTTGATTGCTTTTGATTCTATTCTACATTAATGAGTAACAAAGAGTGTTACAGCTTCAGTAATATGCTGAAAAACTAGCTAAGTATTATAACAGAGTAGGGCTTGTTAAAAGATTCTTTGAAGTTACCTCTCTGTACGAAGAAAAATCATATAATTTGCATCAGTGTAAAATCGAGACTCATCATTTCGAAGTCCCGTATCAGCACTTCGTGTATTCTATTTAACTTTTGTAAAGCCTCAAAGTTCATTAAATTCAGATAAAAGCAAAGTTGGAACAATCAACCTCTTAAAAATATTATTACTGACTGATGACGCAATAGACTCCTATTACAATGAAATCACCCACCTTTTAGCTTGACCATAGTCGAATAAAAAGATGCGATATCACATCTAGTATATTATATTATTATCTGTTACTCGTTCACAGCCACCTAATCAACGAAGCGAGCCAGCTGTGAGCGTTGTCATACTACTTTCTACATAATTTTTTACACGGCCTAGTTCATAGTGATGCTTCTAATTTACTGTCGATATCGAAACATTGCTGTCGACAACATTTTCGTACAAAAAAATTATAGTGATTGCCGTTTTGAAACGTTTATCGATGATTTTGTTTAAAAATAGCGGTTGTAGATTGATTAATAGAATAATTATGAGTTTTCGTTGGTATAATTTTGTTGGGTAGCTGGTTTTAGACGTTTTTGTTTTATTCATTACTAAAGTAAATAAAATAAAGAAACAAATTATATAACCGTATTCATATTTAAGTGATGTCTTAACTTATGGTATACCTATCTATTATTTTCCTAAATATAAAACTTGTTGGTGCTTACTTGTATTTTTTTTATTTCATTTATAAATAACGAACAAACATCCGGGACTCTCCCGCGTGTCTATTTTATCCCTAAATTTCAATGATTTGATTGAGCCTGTGACTGTGAAAAATAATCAACCTTTTTTTTCGTTTTGGTATCTGCGTAAACAATTAATTAACATTCTCACTAAGTTTAGAGTTTAATTATTTTTGAAAGAATATTAAAATTACCTACTTAAGTACTTAGATATTTTTATAACAATATTGACAAAAAAATACTATAATTTATTATATTATTGTAATATAAAGACAGGACTATGAATAAGTGTCACATGTACAGGTCTAGTCATCCACACCGTATTTGCTTTGTAACTGAGATGGGATCGCGAGATACATCTTAAGATAAATGGATTATTGTTATCTTGTACTGGTACTTTGAGTATTGTAACATAATTAGTTTTAAGTAGCGTTACAAGTATTTGATGAAGAGATAAGATGTTATTACTAATGTTTAAGCAATATTCCTAAGGCGTTTTTTTAAATTATGTGTACCATATTAGATCATAGTGTGTAGTTAATAAATATGTAGATACAAAACCGTGATTTCTGTTATTTCTTTTTAAATTATATGTCACTATTCTATTATGTATGTTTAAGATACCTACATAATTATGTAGATAGTATGTGTACCACGAAAAGTTTATTATTGAATAACTTATGTTTTACTTTTGTTGCAGAAATGTACGGGAAGGAAGTTATTGCAGTAAGTACCCATTAAAAATTTAATCAGTTTATCGATACAATCATTCTGCTGTAAAATCTTCCCTATAAGAAAAGCGTGAGAACCATTTTCTAATTCTAATTTAATAATCTTAAAACTTCATTCCCAGATCAATGCACGATTAGATGTTAAATATTTATATTCAATATTAAATTAAATTATGTCCATCATAAATTCTAGCTTAATTACATAAACATCAACAAAACTTAGTACAGTCTTCACCACGTAAAAGTAAAAGTATAAAAGTAACAAAAATCGCCCTTAAAGTGGTGAAAATAAGGGCTAGAAGATTACAACTTGTATGCTGTTGACTGTATAAGATGATATGCGGAAGTTGATGATGACATATAGATAAAGATCACAGTTCCCACCTGACACTTTAACTTCAAATACTTATATTAAATTTGCCGTATTTACGACGCTTTTCCAAGCACCTATATACTTTAATAGCCTGCGTTGAACCACAATAAAAACGCTCAAAGGGCCCGAACCACACACACCACAATTAATTAGTCCGTAAATTAATATGCAAATAAAAACATAAAATCAATGCAGCGATAGGGAAGGGAAAGATATCGTTACAAATTGGAACACTTAAAACAAATAGCACGCGGGAATTTCACCCTTGTTTCTAAACAAATAAAGGCGTTGTCAGTATTAGTGATGGGATGTTGACTGTACGATTAATATCGATGGTCAATAACTCATTTTAATTGAATCATTCCAACTAATAGTGCTTTCTAGACGTTTGACAGGACCGTCATTAGTGACGTGATAGAGATAGACGATTGTACATTTGACCGCACGTCACTATTTACAAATTGACATTAACAGCACCTTTATTACAAACGAATAAAGTTCATTTTCCTTATTCATTTTTACAAATGTATTGCGGTTATCCGTACATCGATTAATAAGTGTTTCGTTTTAGTTTTAAATTCGATTCTCGTTTTATTGAAATGTTAATCTTTTTAATGATATAAAGATTTTTATTGTAAGATATATTTTTTTACGAAGTGGTAATGTCAAAGATTGTTATCTAAGTAAGACGTTAGTTTATCTGTTTATTAAAATACTTTCTAATTTATGTCATAATATTAGGTGAAACGTTACATACTAACCTCCTCTTTATAAAGGCCGACCATATAAGAATTTTTTACAACCAGTCAAATCTCAAGACATGTACTTGGATTGGTTGTTAGGATTTCGATTATCTAATTACAATCGTGGCATTAAATTCAGTATCCATTGAAACTGAAGAACCTTTACTAAGGAATAATAGAAAAAGTGTTAAAATACAATCAAAGGAGAACGGGCATTCTTGCCTAGGAACCAAAATCATCATACGATGTATCGATGGAAAGTTTTTTTTGTGTTCTTATTTGCTCTTCCTTGCTAACTGTTCTAAAAAAACCCACATATTTCGCTTCATAGCTAAAAAACAAAACATTTAAAATCAGTATACGGCCTCGTTTTAATTTCTGGTCAGTTTGCGGCGAGCGACAAATAAAGTGGCGATCTCGAGATGGTTATCTGCGGACAAATCGTCGTGTGTGTTGCGTACGCGCAGCGGTGAGAACCTAACGCACCTGTACCGGTCGGCGGCCTACTAGTGATGGGAAGGTTTCGATAGAATTTATTAATTTACATGTTTTTATTTACATTTAGTGTATTTACCTTTTAAGGCGTGTGTAATGTTTTATCACCTTATCATTTAAACAAATAAACTTTAAAGTAATATTTTGCAAAGTTTATTTAGGTAATTATTTAAAAGTCTCTAAGAATTATTTCTTAAGAACCTGAAATATTAGAATCTAACCGGTCTACTTATCAAACACCACAGTTATATCGTAACAAATTAATGTGATACATCTTTTAATTGAGATCTTTGAACAAAAATAAATGACTCAAGTAATTTAATATTTGTAATAATATATATAATAAACTATCCCACGAATATACCAACTCAAATTCCAATCCAACAAATATCGACAAATTTATCGATACATAATTAAGTATCGATAACTTCACCCCTAGATCTCACGCAGCGCCGTCGCGGTCCATCGGGCCCGTTCGCCGCGAGTCACATCATAAATCACGCACTAATAGCCAGTAAACTCATTCGCTAATCCGAATCGAACAACTGCGGGACGAGGTGCGCAGGCGCATCGTACAGTTTTTAACGTTCGTGACTGTAGAATAATTAGCTGGTACATTGAATTGAACATGCAAATTGGTTTTCTTCTTAACTGTACCATAGGTATCTACTTAAGAAAGAATATAATGTGTGTACCTATGCCTATTCAGATAGCCCAACTCATATTTTTTTCCCTTAATTGCTTAGGCAATTTTGTGCTTAAACTTAAGTTAGTTTATTTTTCTACCTTGACTTGTCTTAAACTTACTTTTTACGGTAGAAAAAAACTCTTACGATTTTCCTTTTTTTTACCCCTGCAAGTCAGGTTGGAGGTCAAACGGTAGTTTCTGAGTAAAATGCTGATGCATCCGCTGAGTCTGGTTAGACTGGAAAATGGAAGTTAACTTACTTGGGAAAAGGTTAGGTCCACCAAGGAAGAGTAAGCTTTGAAGTAAATAACTTTGTTCAAAAATTTGCATTTCGAATGAAAATTTGAATTCACGAAAAATTCTGTTCGAAATTTGAAACACCCTACTTGGTTTTTAAACTTCGAATCGAACATTTAAAACGCGAATGTACTTAGTTTTTTTTTTCTAAAGTAAGTTGCTAGCTCGATACTTTTTTATATATTCTAGCATAAAACCTTTGTAGACACCCAAGTTCCCTTAAATTATAGCACTTTTATTTAACGATATCCTGCTTCTAATAGCGCAGTATCGTTTAGCTACTGGTTAATACCGGGCTAAAGATCACAGCCTCTTATAGAAAGTAACAGGTTCTATCTACAATCTTGTTTCTTTATGAAGCAAATAAGTACATAATAGGCTCAGGCTAACTACTGGCCAAATATGCTGAGGTCAGCTTTCTGTCTTGAAAGCTATTCAAAGTAATATTTCTAGTTTCAATATTATTTTGACGTCTTTTTATTTAAACAACTGTTCTGCTTGCCTAGCCTTTTCCCACATTTTGGAAAACTAGATATTTTAAATATTTAAATAATATTGGCGCATAAATCAATCATAATAAGCCAGAAGGGAAAAATAATTACCTAAATTTTTTTTTGTTATGTTCAAATACCTAAGCAAACCAACGTTTTCTTAAACGAAAACATGTAATTACCACACTCAAAGAGGTATATCAAACTCTTAACACGCTTCATGACATTATTATTTATTTTATACTTAAAGTAATTTTCCCTATTAATTCCACATCCCACATATAGCTTTAGAAATCGATACAACTCGTCGATAGATCGAACAGTAGCCGTAAGCATCGCTTCAATGAATAAGTTGTTTAAGTTTATTAAGTAAGCTCCTAGTTTATATCAAATTATGGTAATTGCATTAATTATTTAAATACGACACGATTCGTGCGCCGAATCTATTGAATAATGATGCATCTAATTAAATGAAACAGCGTTGAACTTGAAGTAAGTGAGTATCGTATAATTGAATAAACATTTTTTTTTATTTAGTTGCTTTTAACTTAACTTGAATAAACTTACACTATTTTAGATCTTTTTAATTAAGTCATTGATGTTTCAAGTTACCTTACTTTTAACTGTTTTGATATTATTTTACTTTCGTCGTTATTTATCCCTAGCTAAATCAAACTGCTATGCTTTTTAGTTTAGACTATGTTTAGTGGTTTTAGCTTTTACCTCGATAACATTAAACACACTGCCGTAATTACCCAAGTTATTTTACATGAAATAAATTTACTAAATCATTTCAAGTAAGCTGACAATTTTTGACAAGGAGAATGCATGATACCTACTACCAAATCTGAAAATAAACAAATGACGATCATCCCTTCCATGATAATACAGCGTAAGCTTCACAAGTACCTGAAACAATTAAACACGACCATTAAATAAAGGAAATTACGACACAAACAGGTTACTTCAATTGAATTAAGGCCTAACCTGACGATTGAGTAAGGCTCGATCGCTTCATGACGCAACCGTTATTAAGGAGAAATAGCAATACATTCAATGAATTCTGTGGTACCATCAAAAGCATTCTTAACCTGGTTTCAGGATCTTATATTAAGCAATTATGGATGAAAGTTAATTGATACCGTTTCAACACATAATAGTCATTGCTAAAAGTCCATTGACTGTTTTCGATTTCGTTTCAATATGATTCAAGACGCAAATGCTTAAAGGAAATCTTGGTTTCCTAAAGAAGTTGACGTGTTGACATGATAGACAAATGTTTTTATTAAAATGCATGGTCAAATGTAAATAAAAGACCAACAGTTTTTATAATGAGTGAACAATTAAAGAAAAAAGGCAACACTTTAAAATGTACTTGCTTGCAATAAACGTAAATCAATCCATTGATCAACTTTAAGCAATAAAACCCAAAAAATTGAGACAAATTAAAGACTCATTAGGAAAACTAAGCCACCTGCTTTTTTTAAATTTAAGACCTTCCCTTTTCTCGACACTCGAAATAAATCCAACAGCACGTCCTTTAAATTATCACAGTCACTTTTTGAAATCTAAATTTACTTGCGCAAGGTACCACTATTCTAGTTTTCAAGTCATGGATAGATAAGAGGCGTCCTACGCTGTCGGATGGACAGCAACCGGTTGAGGAATAATGAAAAACAGCTCGATTCGCTCGCAATCGCTTAAACATCGGTAACAGGTATAATCATAGAGTATAAAAATAGTTTAAACTATAGAGTGTATTGCAAAAAAGACCATTGCGCCGGGAGTAAGCAGATTTTCGGCTGCACGTAGTACATTCGTTTACTGATTCAATTTATTTTCCGTGTACCAACAGTCGTTTATGTGGAACTTTCGATGATTCAGTTTTGAGATAGTTTTGAAAACAGCGCGCGGCCCTATCTGCTTTGATACTACTTTTACGACAAAACTAGTTCATACTAGTGCTTACGATTCAGACCCTGATAGGCGCACTCTGTAGTTGTTAATATATCCTCTTAGGATATAATCTTGTGTGCGACGGATATCATAAGTAATAGGTGTGACGAGTACAATGGTTTGGTTTGTTATTCGTGTTTCTTCCCGTGGGTGTCTTGAAAGACTGGAAGCTAATTAAGTGGCAATACGAGTACTTCTTCAATGCTATCAATAGATATGAAGTCTAATGAAGTTGCGGATCGCGTGTTGTAAAGAATACTAACTAAAGTTGTTTCTAATAAGTCTTTTTTTAAAGTTATAATATAGATTTTAGAATCTTAACTGTACGTTCCTGAGCTAGTTTTGACCTGTCAGTAATTAAAAATATGTATGTATGTAATAAATTAGGAAATAATTGTTTCAGAAGACTCCTCGTGCCTTTAAACCACTTAAAATCATCAGAAATCTGAAAAATTCACCAAACCATACTTCCAAAACAACGAGAAATCAACCAAAAACCCATCACAATCGTGACGTATTAAAACGGACACGTTCAAATCGGGCATGAAAATAATAACCCTCGAATCGCTCCTGATTATAATTGGTGGCTGCGCTCGCGCCGGTCGGTCCGCACGCGTACAGTTACGCTATAAACTATCATTAGCGATGCGCACTTTGATCGGAAATTACCGCGGTTTTATTTGTAGGTTTGTGAAATTGAGCGTTTTAGGGTTGGCTGGTTTTGTTTTTTTTTTTACCACTGTTGGTCTTGACAGTTTTGGGGATTGGTTTTCTCAAAATTACTATAGGTACTATAATGTATGAGGTGTTTTAGGACACTTATTGTGTTGGGTAAAATGGTGTTAATAGTCTAAAAATAATGCAAGTGCTATTTAGGTGATTAAATGAATTTAGATTTTGGTTAGTGAATGTATTTTTTTAATTCTAGTTCTGTACCAACTTGGAAAGTTGGAAATAGTTCTGACTGATTTAGATTATAACGAGTTCAAAGTTCTTGTTTATATCAATGACGCACCTGTCAGCTTAAATATTTTACGAGTTTATATAAAAAAAAAACTTTATCCAAAGCAATATCTCATCTGCACCCATGATCTTACCATAAATCACCAATACGTCCAACAATACTGGCAACCCTGTCACACAAGTTCATACAATTTTATGGAGGTTGTTTGCGATTTTCCATAGTCAATAAACAGATTAACTTGATTGTTTGATTTCGTCCGATCTATCATGTTGAATAACTAATTTGTTGTTGATTGTACCTCTATTGTGATTTGAAGCAGTCTACAGACTTGAAAGATTGTAATTGGTGTTATTGAGATATTGGCCAACACTAAAATTGCCAGCCTTTAGTGAAGTCCATTGATTGAGCCGATCGTTTTGAAATGTTTAATTTGGGCGGCTTGGCTATAAGGACCATTAGGACCGCCTGTTAACAATGAATTAGCTTAACCTATTTTCTTGTTTTTATTGGAATTTCATTGGTGAAGTTGTGAAATTTTTCGAAACTTTACTGTTGGTCAAATATTATGTTGGTAATTTATAAAAATAGTCACAAAACAGTGTCATGCGTTGTTCTTACAAGACAGCAAAGTTGTTTTTGAAACCAGGTATTTTTAATCACTTATTATTTAGATTAGAAAAATAATATTCTGTATTTTTGAACTGAAAAAGAACGATTGTTTTGGAAAAATAAAAAAGTGATAAAAATTCAAACATATAAAAGAATTCAGAAAAAGCTTTAAGACTTTTCAGTTAACCCAACAATACTTGGAATACAAACATTCAAAGTAATCCCGTTACAAATACATTGTTGAAAACAATTTCCCTCTCGGCTGTCAACGTAATTTGTTTTACATTCAATTTTCTACATAGTAACAGAATGGTTTGTAACACAATTGCTCATTCACCTGTCAACTCTGGAATATATTTATATAGCTCTTTATATCCGCATTAGCTATCTACCGTCTGTTTTCTGACAGAATTTTGACTTCCCACTTTGAACTGACTGAAGGGAAATGTCAGAATTTTGTTTGTATGAAG
Source organism: Autographa pulchrina (assembly GCA_905475315.1). Lineage (NCBI taxonomy): Eukaryota > Metazoa > Arthropoda > Insecta > Lepidoptera > Noctuidae > Autographa > Autographa pulchrina. The sequence continues at coordinate 6,673,095 of FR997775.1, forward strand.
ATCTAGGTATAGGTTGCTTTTATATGCTATTGTATACGCCTACTAATGGCATCATCCATAAACAGCTGAGATTGATAACCGTTAAATTCGTATTGATTTAAGAACTAGCCAAAAAATATTACTAGGGAGATGCGGAAATCACCTGTTCTGGTAACCTATATGCCATGGACTCATAATTTTTGAGAACTTCAATTGTAACATAAAAGAAGATGATCTATAATAATAATAATAATAAAACGTTTATTTTCTCACCACAATACATACACATTATATACATTTCAGCGTCTCAAAAAAAACAGCATATTGTGGGAGACTGGTGCCTAAGCTAGGCTTTATGGGCCTGTATTTCAGGTCACCAGGTCTCCACCCTTTAGCCATTATTGCTTTTATAAAATTATGTGCTATAACTATTATTGCGGTAAGTAATGTTAATTAACAAATTTTACTTAGTTAAAGTAATAAAACAAATAATTAGAATTAAGAAAAACAAAACAAGGCAAACTTGGCAGAACAAAGTCCACTTAAAATGCTCATAAATATAATCTGTCAATTTTTGGTAGCTACGACTATTTAGACTATTTTTTCAGAGAGATCCAACGGCTCGACTTTGAAAAGAACTCGTTATATATATACTTAATTTTTTTTTATAAAATAAAATGAACGTAAATTATAACGTTAAATAGTGAGAAGTACTTTTTAATTAACAAGTTCCCATTTAATTTGTCCCCATAACAATGTTATTCATAAATCAATTTGCCGGTACCAGGCGCTCATAAATCCAGTCGGGTGAACATTGTGAGGTGACGGAATGGCTTGCACGCTAACATTGGTTTTACGACACGTGCGCACTTGAAACTTGTGTGGCATTGCGCATGTAAAGTTTATGGAAGGGATTGTTCAATTATGCGGTTAGATATAACTTAAGTCAAAATTAAGTTCAGTTGAGCTGTGTTATATAAGTGGAATTGGTACTTAAATTTCATGTGTCTTGATTTTTACAATGGATCTATTATTTATCACAACTGATCTAAGAGATATTTTATGCATGAATAAAACCATAAGTAAGCTTTCACTCGACACGACATATTGGAAGAAATAATAATAAAAAAAAAAAATATTCAGCCTAGCCTATTTCAAAGTTATACAATCAGCTAGATTTGCTAAATTTAATTTAATTCAGTATTTTCTATGGAGCAACTGCATATATGACCTTGACACGCCATTTATCACACAATATAGTATACTTTGGAAAAAAACATTTTTCTATTTAGTAGTAAGAATGAAACTGTCACTTCCACAACACAATTATATTTCCCCACATCTGTGTACCCGCGGTATGCTTCTATGACATTACGCATTGTCCAGCGAGTTTTAGCAGACAAAAGCTAGCGAACACTCAAGCTCATGTCAATGTGTGTTCACCTGTACACACACACACACATGCGCGTGAGTGCTGTGGGAAAGGCTCAGATGTAGCGAATTCTATTGTTGTTTAAAGCTTGAATATTGTTCGGTTTTTGCGTATTTTGTTTGACGTACGGCAAAAACCATGCGGCTTTAGTCACCCGCGTAAACCCCCCATTAGATAATATAAATTATTTTTCAAATAAAACTAGGTCCAAAACAAGTGTCGAAAAATAATTAAACAATTATCTGCTGATTTGATCAATATTCTACTTAACAGCATACCGTTTACTAAACCCTTTTTTTTTCAAGTTGGTTCGTCTGTCCTGGTGCACAAACTGCACAGTTTTCATTAAGGATAATAATTATGAGCGATGATTTCAATTTAGTTTATCGTAAACATTTATCATATTTCACATCAGAATAGTCACACGTTTTACATTGATTTCTCTTACATCTACGTTGTCGTTACACTAAGAGGTACATGTACCTTAAGTCTACACCCGTCATATTCGTCCCACGCGATCCAATGCCCAAACACAAACAATGGAAGCTGCTTGACTAGAAACAGCAAACATACGACTTTGTCTTAAAGAAACTTAGGGCAAAGTAAAGTTATTACATACTAGTCCACTAATCTCATTTATGGAGTAAACTTTATTTAAATTACTGAACCGCTTTGTAGGTATATCTCATCTTAACCCTAATTTTACCGTTTAGGTGTTTACAATGATGTTAATTTTATTCAGACCTTTTTTCTTTACAATATACTGTCCAACTATCTATCAATTGTACCTAAATAGAATTTCTAATTAATCCTGTAGGGATGTCTATATTTAGTAAAATAGTTAAAAGTTTCAATAAAAGAAAAAAAAGCTGCTGTTTGGGCTAAGCCAGTAGTAGGCATTTGTAGAAAGTATTTGAAATAAATAGTACACCACTTTTTTATAATAAAGCTACTGTGCTTCTCTCCTCAATTCCAAAAAGTACCAAATATCAGTGCCAAAATCTCTCCACTTACACTTGACGTATCTACACTGACATACATCATACATCGCCGTCACTCAGCCACATCCGTCCCACGTTATTTGCCTAACTCGGACAATGGAAGCTGGCAAGTGTTTATAAACTCTGTTTGTCGAGTTGCGACGGGATTACGCAAGCTGAGCTAAGTTCACGGTTTTATTGTCGGACATGCCAATGTACATTAAGGTGTACCTTACTAGTGTAGGTGCTGATGTTCATTTCTTACGTTTTCTCTCATTAATTTTACACTAACTGTACATATTAAGGCTTCACATGCGTAAGTAATCCCCATCCCGACTTTTTCCGGTGTTTCGGGGAGAAGAAATTACCAACAAATTAATAACAGATCATGAAAAGCGGACCACGCGTTATCGACTTATTGCGTGGTGTAACATCTTTAAGAAACATTTTGTGAATCAGACAAAAATTACTATAATTTGTTGCATTTCATAAATTGAGCTGCAAGGACACTTGTAGTTAAAGTAATTTTAAGATATGCTATGTTAAGGACAACTGATTTTTCAAGTGACATATCACTAAATTTACGTTATTATATTTCCAAAACTACTTCAATGTATATTTTAAGCAAACATCGAACAATAAGCAAAGCTAATTGAAGGTCAAGTTATACTTAGATTTTAACTTCACAATACAATATGTACAATTGTACATGCATTCATACAGACGTAGGTATCAGAAATCGCACCATAAAATTTATGACACACATTGTTGAGTATGTGATTTGCACATAACTTACAAGTAATTACTATATTTGTTTCAAAAAATACATAAAATGAACCTACATCATTAGTAACACATAATATTGTATTTTTAAACATTTTTAAATCATTGTTTAAGTTATAGTTTTCGAGAATATTGGTGCTATATTAAGCTATGTATGTAGTCACGTATGTACCATAAACTACTGCGATTCTACAAAATGCTTTTATAAGCTGCACAAGTAGATATGTATTTCACTTTTAGACTGATATATGTGTCTTCGATACAATTAACAGACCTGTAATATTAGCAAACCTATTGTTTCTCTAAATACCTCTCTCACTATTTGAAAAACAAAAACACAAATTCTAGCCCTCAACAAGCAAAGAATGACTAATGATTTTCATCTCTACATCTTTTAATATAATAATATACTGCTACTGGTAAATACCCACGCATGAATTCAACCAGTTACAGACACAATACACCTCAAAATCTACGAAAAGCTTCATAAAAACATAATAAATACGAACACAAACAATTAATCGTAACCCAATCCTAGAGATTTCATTAGGTAATAACTATCAAAATTCTCGATAACAATGGAACTTGGGCCAACAGTCGTCAACATTCCACAAATGAATGGGGCATTAATAAATTGAAATGCCCATTAACATCTAAACGTAGATTTTGATCGAGATTTATGATAATGCGACAAGATTGAGACACGCGGTCATGTGTGGTTGTGTAATAAGTATGTATAGCAAGACTTAGAATGGGTAAGTAGTATAAAGGCGTGTGTTCACTGAAATTGTTGGCAACTTTTGTCACCAACACGTGTCAATAACACAAAAGCTAGCAATTTTTGTTCAGTGGAGACTCGGCTTTATGCTTGTGTAATCATAAATATGAGATTAAGTACACTGGAGTAAGCAGTAGTCATTTAAGCCATTAACTAATATTTATCGCGAATATGTCTATTGAAAAAAAATACTTTCAAAACCCCTCTTTTTGTCCAGCAAAAAATTAAGGAACTATTCTTTCTTCAAATATTTTATTTTGTTATTATTCCCACATAATTTATTTTCTACGAGAAACACAGCTCAAAGAATAAATTCTCCGGTAAAGATTGTTTACTAAATTTCTTCACTAAACTATTGTCATTTTGCATTATAATGGCTAATTAGAAACCTATCTCTGTTTCTTCAGCTAACCATATATCAAAGGGTTATCTTGGCTCCTTCACAAATCGGTGAGCAGAACCACTGTTAAAGTGGGACAGAAGATGGGTACAATGATAAATCCATTCTGCCTTACGATACAAACCTCCTTGGTCCGTCACGCAATGTTTTAGCCCACGATTATTGCAAGAGTTACCATTACTGAGATATTTTCTGTTATTCTATTTAGATGTATTTAAAGATATGTTTGTCTATCTTATTTATCAATGCTCTGCAACAGGGTGGTAACATGCTACTGCATAGAGTTCATAAATGGTAGATGCGTACGAAAGTCTCATGACATCAAAAAGTACTTAGTAATTAGCATATCTATAACCAGCAGTGGGTAAGGTACAAAATTGATAATCATGTTCATGTGTGCCGGCAGAAAATTTCTTTAACCCTGCAATAAATAGAAAGCCTCGGTTTGGTTTAACGAAATCTGGATGATAAAAGGAGAAGGACCATTTTCACAAAAGTGAAGAAAGTTTTCGATCATATAGGTAGGGTACGTGGTGATAATGCACTGCTATTTTTAAAAGAATTGTATTCCCTTTGTTTGGGACGATTACTCAATTTATGGGAATGATGTGTGCTAAAAATAGAGTTATAGCATAACAATTATTTATAAACACATTGTCTTTAAAATAACCAATACTCAAAAATCCACAATTTGAAATTGGATTTTAATTTCAGATACATTAATGTTTAGACATTGCTCTTAATTGTTTGTTACCTTACATCCGGTGGCACACAGTAAATCAAAAGTGAAGGTGACTGGCCACTGCAATACGTTTAATTAAAAGTAATATCAAAATAAGTACCCAACACTTTTATCTAGATTTATAACTAAATTAACTTGTTTAAATCAAATTAAGAAACTATTAAAATAGAGTTTGCTAATGTATTTAGTTACTTGTAGTATCTGGTAACCAGCTATCGTTATTTTACTGAGCTAATAGCTAAATACGTTTTGAGTGTCTTGTTGGTCTGGGGTCGCAAGTATGACTGCCGTGGACGAATGCCAAGTTAGACCAAAAATGGTTACTGGGTTTGGCTGTTCAGTAATACCCAGCCCTGAGTCAGGAAGTTAGGTGGTGTTTACATCACCGCCGTTAGTCTTGAGCCTAACTCCTCTCCGTTCAGGTTGGATTGCCGTCTCATCATTGTACTATGAAGATGATGAAATGTAGAGTGAATTCGCGCCCAAGTGAAAGTGCGAACACATCACACAAAAAAAAATACCCACGATAAAAAGCAACATTAAATAGCTACTAGCAATTTTTTCTGAAATATTTCTAAGTGCATTTCTATGCCAATTAACTGTACAACTAAACATTAAATCCATAAAATCATCAAACACAATTACTATTGCCCCAGATACTTGTTCAATTAAATCTGGTCAGATATAATTTCATCATTTATGATTTATAGTACAAACAAAGAGGTTTTAATTGACTGTCACCAACCAACCAGTTAGAGTTGACACTTACCTTTCAAATAATAATATTGGCCTTGAAGATGGAATAAATACTAAAATGCTTAACGCTCCTTACCTTTTTAGGGTAAGCAGAGTTCAGATATAACTATATTCGATGCGTGGGAACCGATATCGCGAATAAATTGTAATGCCTACGCAAATTAATTAATTTGGTGGAAGAAATTAGTATTTTAAATACGGTTTCGGTTATTATAAGCCTTGTTAATGTGACAGAATGGACAATTTATTCAGTTGCGATAACAGATATGTATATTTTAGACGTATGTCGTTTGAATTCACGGCTTCTTTCCATTTTTATATTCAGATAATTTTCATATACATTTTTTTTTACATAATATATTGCTATCTAAATTACAGCACATTCTATGTACTAAACCTGTCTCCAAGGCAAAATACTCGTGTGAAATTTTATTGACAATCCCCAACAATAATAATCCCAAACTAGTTCACCTAGGAAGTAGATAAAATAGTTTATACCTACCACCAACATATCTACACCACTCTGTACCAACATATCTACAGCACCATGTACCATCATATCTATCTTATCTCACCTACGTATTTCTTGACATTCGTCAACTAAACGGACCACAGCGTCAGGTGCTCCCATTGTTAATGATCTGATGGTAAGATCCGATGAGATTTGGATATGACATTTGTTACAGTAGTGTCGCCATGTAGTTGGATTTTGATAGGATATTATAATCGACATAAAAATGGATATTAAAGCATAGTGCTGTGTGTGTGTGGTGCATAAGTGAGATATAAAGGTATTGTAGGTAATTAAGATTTGATTAGTCTATAATTTAAATGAGTATGGCATGTAGTACAGTATATGAGTGCGGTACCTACGTAACGAAATAATTCATAGATTTTTGCACGTAAAGCTGGTACATATTGTGTCCTTTTTCATGCCCTTTTTCCTGTGGCATATCGATATGTAAAGCATCCTTAGTGTGATGTCAGATTATTAAATATGATCTTAAATTTTATCCCAATCCGCTCAACAATGTTTGCGTGAAATGGCAACAAACATCCCGACAGACTTTTCGTTTACAATCTAAATAATATTAATCTTTATTCATACCAAAACATGGTCACAATACCGACCTCCTTACTAAGATTTATCTCGTGTCTCGAACAATACAAGTGGACCGCGGCTATATCGTCGCATTGTTTGAATTATGTTTTAATAAACTACGTGCCCGGATTAAACCGAATGTAAATTGTCCTTAATATATTGCGGGAAATGAACCGTGCCGATGTAAATTGCCCTTATTTTGTTGGTAAAACTAATGTTTAGTTAGAAATTATTTCGAAAGTAGTATTTACTATTATTTACAGTAAGAACTAGTGCAGTTACATAAAAAGGCGATGTTAAAAAAAAAGTTTTATTTGCATTTTTGTCACAACATGTATTTTTGCACACAGTTGTAGGTTATTTAAAAGTACTCAAAAATAAAACTTTTAATACACAATCTCAACGGGGGTTAGTAATAAGGGAAGTACACCTAATTAAGTCCTTAAAAATAAAGCTTAAAATAATGTTCTTAAAATTAGACAGTCGTTAAATTTAAATATCTGAACTCGATTCCAAATTGTTAACATTTTAATTATTAATTTTATTATTCTTACTGTAGCCGAGTTCATTTGATACAAAGTACCAAACACACTGTAAACTGAATTTTAATTATACAAAAAATACCTTCGTTAAATCGGTATTTTATAAGTACATCATAAACCGAACAATCAAAGCAACTAACACTTCTCAAAACAATAAAACGTTGTTCTTAATTTAAAAACGGAATACCACTACCGAATTTAAAATTTCACGACTTCTGTTACGTACGTTACGTAATCGATTTGATCGCACTAAATACGAATCGATTGCTGAATCGAATGTTAATCGTTAATCGAATGAGAGTAGCTACCAAAGTGTAATCTCTATTAATCAAGGTACAATGGAGCTTTCTAGTGATGTGGACAAAAGTAATTTCACCTCGATTGGGTTATTTATACGTATAGGCCGGGCGAGCAGGTGTTCTTGCCTGTATACATGGTGTTGTCTTTGCTTACAATACTTTTATTAGGAAATTGAACACCAGAAAAATTATGGTTGGTAATAATATTTAAACTTTCGGAAATGAGGTCTTTAATAAATTATATAAGTTCATAGTTAATATCACATAATATGTAAATACACTAGTTTTTTTCCAAGTTGAAGGGCTGGTTTAAGGGTTGGGTTGGTTTCCAAGTTGCCATAAGTTGTACCTCAAAAAGTAAGTCCCTTGTTACACAAATTGGCATTATTGTAAAAATTGCATATTTTTGTCTTAAAATAAACTTGATTGCCTCGAAAATTCTCGGAATCGAGTTAATTTAATGTCATTCATATAAAGGAGAAACTGGTTCATTTATTTTTAAACTATAGCTACCGTTTAGCAATAATAATACCTACTGTAATGAATATTATCTCACGTTAATTTCTTAAAAGAATTACTGTCATATACATTGGTCAACGATGTTTTAATATCATCAAAAATGCTCTTTTTTGTACATTACCAAGGTATTTAAAATTATAACTACCTACCACTCTTTTCATAAAAATAAAACAATACGAAAAAACCCGTGACTTTATTCCCAATAACAAAACTTTTATTAACACCACACTCTGTATAATCGGAAGACGCGCCGGAGCCTAGAGGATCGTTATTAATTTGGAATTTGTTACAGCCTATACTTAAGCCACTAGATACCGCAGTTAAAGCAACGCATAAACATGAATACATCACTATTACATACATACCTATATCTATTTATAACTATCGAGTAAGTAAACTATTGCATAAGCAAAAACTACCAGACTCTACGTCACTGCTGTTACATAGAAGAATAGACTAAGGTCATTGACTTTTGTTGTATCATTATAAGTAAATAATGTAACTGCTATTTTAAAAATCAATGCAAAAAGAGTATCTTGTAATTCTAACGTATATGTCTAATTACTTCTGTCTGTCCAATCTTAACTCGTAAATGAATGAATCAATTTTGATAATACTTTAAATAATAATTTAAATATCTGACCACGATTAAAATTATAAAAAATGTGTTTGAATATTATATTATACACACACGCTTTACTAAAAGTATTTTATTCAAAATATTATTATATTCTCGACCTAAAACAATAACATTAAAATAATAAACGAAGTGTCAATTAAGAGTGTAAAATATTATGTTAATAATTAAAAAAAGAGTCACACTCAGATCCTTTATAGTTTTCGAGAAATTAATGCAAGTATAAGATGACCTCTCTTAAAATGAAATAGTCCTTTAAACAGGTGTCTTGTTAAATTAGTCAGTTTATAAAATTCCGGTTTGGTTGGTCATTTGATTTCTTCTCAGACAATAGGTTTTGTTTTACGAGTTCAATGCTTAGCCTTTTGGGATGAATAGAAGGAAAATGGTAGTAGAATATATGAAGATTACTGAGAAACGTGTGACTAACTGGACAGTCATTGTTGTGGTATTTTAAAACGGCAGGTTCTTATGAAATGGTTGTTTTATTAGTCAATCTTATGAAGTGTCAAATATCTATTTCATGGTCGAATTAAGTAGCAGGTAATATGTTGATATTGTTAAATCTATCAGGAAAAACCAAATCAATATTTTTTAATAACACAAAATCCCTGTATCCATAATTTGTATTTTCCGCAACATAATCCTATTTATAAATTACAGGATGTAACAATTTAAATTAAGTACGGTCAACAAAAAACGTAATAATTTTCCTTTTAAAAACTTTCCCTGTCACGTATTTCCCCATGAATCATAATGATAATTAACCTGTCTTAGAAAATCCACAAAGATTCCAGTTGCGACAGGTTAGAAAAATCTCGCTTGTGTCGTAATCACAAAGGAAATGGTATAAGCTTAGCTTGCGCAAACGCGTAACTCGGATGTTGGCGATTACCGTGCAGCAAGTGTTTGCAGATCTAGTTACTGGCGCGAGCGTTTGAATGGGGCATTGCGAGACGGGATTTACTCGCAAATAATGTTTGAGTTTCGATATATATTTTTAAATGGGTATTTAATTTATTTTTCTATTGTATTTATATTAACTTTTTTACTATTAAGCAAGTGAATTCAAATAATATTTTGTAATTATTATGAGATGTAATAGGACACTTAACTTTATCTGTGTAAATCTCTTTTATATAAAGTATTGTATGAATAGTTTAGTAAGTAATGAAATAAATATTCGTTTCAGCGCGAAATAAATTAAATAACTTTAATCATTTCATTTCGAATTACATTAATCTTTGTTGATTTGTTGCAGTCAATAAGCTTATCTACTTTAGAAAACGACAAGTTTGATGTAAATCTCCATCAATAGATATTACGAAAGCCTTCAGAGCCTCATTATAAAGCATTAACTAAGCGAAACGCCATTAAATTTAGATTAAATCATTAACTTCTTAACCGCGGTAATACGCGACAACTAGACACGCCTAATGCAACAAACTGGAGACATTTTCAAACTAACTAACTCTATAAGCGACTAATGAAATTCTAATTAATTCATTATGCCGTCTTTAAATACGAGTCACAGATAATGACGTGTTTGAATCGTGATCCAATACAATGTAAGTGACCGGCCGAGTCGAGTGGTCGGGCGAGTCACTGGAACGGTGTGAACGGGGCTCCGTGAAAGTGGACAGGGGAGTAGCGCGGATAATTTCTATGAAAATGTGTTCTTAGGCCGCACAATTGATAGAAAATTGTTGCAAGAGTGGCATCTAAATGCTGCCGTGTGTTGCGTACATGTAGGAGCTGGTTTTTACCTGAAACAGAAATGAGAAACGGGTGTTAGTAGAGTCGCATAAAGAAATTGTTTATTATCAGTGCATTGGCATTTGTGAATAAGGAGAGTTGGAGCTTATTACTTAGGTAGGCATGACAAAAAATTGGTTTTCCGTTAGATCAGTTACAAGCTACAACATTAAGCACCTATTACACCATAATGTGTTACGCATTAAGATTATATTTAGATCTCTAAACATTAATTCCAATTCATTCGCAACTGTATAAAAGCTTCCGTTTCGAAACAGCGTTAACTAGTTACATATCTTCTTAATGTCCTCTAAGTAGGTGACTAAAGAATTACAATAAAAAAAGTCCAAACGATTTCACATGCCGATATCATTTCTTGTCTATAATTCATTACACATGACAATAAAAAGAAAAAAAGTGGGCCAAGATCCAACCAGCCATTCATATGTGTCGTAAAAAAACATTATAACGCATTATCTTTATAAAAAAGTTAGCGGTAGATTGACATCTGTCGGTTCGGGCTGCCTTTTACGCTTGGTTGAGCAAAATCGGGTATTACAATTAAATTAAAAATCACTCAAGTGTAGGTACAACCGATAAGTTTTGTAGCGTCAGTAAAAAAATTGTCAACTGTCTCCATTTTTTTTTACAATAAGTGTATTATTTAAAAAATGATAGACATAATGACATTGCTTCATTGATAACTAATCCTTTCATAAAAACTGAATCGTCTTTTTTGTTGAAGTTGCGATTTATTTGCTCGACGAGTACGGAATCTTAATCGGACAAATCCGTTTTACTTTTGCCCTAGTTTATTTACAATGTTTGTGCGACAATTTTACGCATTCCGTCATCGAGTTGTCAAATGTTTGCCGCCATTTTTATTTTAAATTTTATTGCCTTTAGCCACTTAAAGGCAGTCGTAAATCAAGTAAAATCTTTATGATGATTAATGCTGTTCAAAAGGTTTATAGCATATTTTTGTCAGCTGTTCTGTATTATTGGAGACATCTTGTAAATAATGGGATTAAGTACCGTTTCAATTTGGATTATAGACTTAAAACTTTCCGTTTACTGTATTCTTTTTATTATTATTCAAAATAAAAGCTTTGTTTTATTGTTAGGTTATCAAAAGATTTAGATCGTAAATTTTATTTCAGTAATCAAAAGCCGTTTAGTTTATTGTCATTGATATGACTTTCATTTCTAAAATACAATGGATCCGAATTTCTATAACAATAAAACTTTATGTTTAAGCTAATCTCAGTTTATTAAAAGCTTTAATTATGTATCTACAATAAATTACTTTGAAAATAGGCAGCGCAAGATTAAATCCTGTATATTAATTCTGTATTCTTTGATTCTTCCCGTGTTATACACAAATCACATAGGTATAAGCTATCACTTGCGACCCTGCCCACTTAGATACAGGCATATACTCTATTTCCTTTATTAGGTCCAATTCTTATCTCTACCCAATTTCATCCAAATCGGTCTTGTAATTTTTCATAAAAGCGAAGCAAACAAACAACCACATTTTTAACAGAAATAAATTTTAGTAAAAACTGTTTTGCTAACCCTACAACCGCCATTTAATTAATAGTAGAATGATTCAATTGAAACTGCGGTATGCGTTAGTTTCCATTGTGGGCACTTTCTACACACCTACCGAGGTGTCGCATTGCCCAACCGACGTCAAGTTGCCCATTGATTGATAATGACAGAACAACCTGTGTTTGCCGACGGCCATACTGTTTTAATTTATATTGTAATAGCTGTTAATTAGATTTTCGTGATGGATGATATTTTTTCATGGTTTCGTGTTTTATTTTGTTGTTTTAGATCTTTAATGAATTTGTTTAATATATCATAGTAAAATCGAAAAAATAATAATTTAAATAATGTAAAATGTAAGGTAAAAATATCTAATGAAAACTTAGGCAAATCTCATCTGTTTGAGGCACTGACAAAACAAACACAAAAAAAACATTATCATTTCTAAAGACTCACAATAAAAAATACTATACTATTCTTTTTAGGTATAATGATGTAATATTTTTGACATATTTGCTGCATGTAGCTTTAATTCTTTAGTACGAACTAAATAACTTACAAACAAACTTCCTTAGTACTTTAGCTCATTATTTTCCGTTATCAAAGAACACTGAAATCATGTACAGTTTTAGCTCCAGATTACTCCATGTACCGATAGGCTGTATATACAGGTACAGCAATAATTACGCGCCATTACACATTATTAGTAAGGCTACTGAATTTACAAGAATTTTCAAGTAATGGTAAGGAAAAGTTGTTTTATTATTAGTAGGAACAACTTTTTCTAGAATTAGAACACGTTAGTTCAGAATCACTTCATTTCACTTAATGACATGAGTGGTCGAAGTAACTTGGAGTTTGACAACTCTCTGATACACTTATAAAGGTAACTCTATTAGTTTTCAACTTTATGAAAGTATATTATGAACCTGCAGGAAGCTATGCTTTTTAACATCGTATGTGAAGTCACATACGAATCTTTAGTAAAAGATATTACCTAAACTACACCAACATGTCTTATTCTGAATAATGTCAGAATCTGTTTCTTGAAAATATAATTTAAAGTTATTTTGATAAGCAATAATTTTACGTCCATGTTCTGTTTACTATAAAATAAAAGTTTATTTTATGCCAAAAATAACTGTCACTGTGCGACAATACTGTTCTATGAAAAATACAAATAAAATATTGGTTAAAATATTAATTAAATATATTATATATATATATATATATATAATTATACATAAAATAGCTGATATTCTGGGAATTAATCCTAATATTCATTAAATACATTGTTATTCACGAATAATACAGGAATGCAATCTTATACCGGAAGGTGTTCTAAACTTTAACATTCTTTCCAACTCTACAAGGAAAACATGACTGTTAATGGGAAACGGCACCAATAACTCAAAAATTTACTCAATATGTAACGCCTTCAAAAAATATCTATTTTCTCAAAATTTACGACACAACGCAGCCGGTAGCGAACATTCTTTCTCACGCAAATTATGTTAAATATATTCAATAACTGTACGTAAGACCATCTTAATTAACGCTATGCCGCATCCAATCATCAACGTTCCCATTTTATAGTATCGAGAAAAAATGTACCATAAACAATGTTCACTTTTAATTTTATTACTCTGGGCTCTGTCAATCATAGTGTGCTATTAAATCGATACTATGTAATCTTACTTATTTAAATACTTTCAACGGAATCATTCCCAAAGGCGTAGGACTAGTGATGGGATACAGGTTTTGTTGATTAGGCGATTTATGAGTTACAATTCGTTTATTATGATGTTAATGTTATGAAATTTTGATGGCGTTTGATTGTGGATAAGTGAAGTAATGAATTACAAGGAGAAATTATTTTTTTGGGATAATTTGAGTAATTTTTAATAATAAGCAGGAAGTAAAGAAATAAACGCATAAGTAAATAATTATTGCTAATCATTTATTTCGTATACAACTTATTTTTATGAGGTTTATAATTGTGTGATTTTAATTGGATATTTAATTCAGCGTTGGTAGAAACTAATTTGTATCTAATAAAATCTATTTAACTTCTGTGAACACTTATAAAGATTTATCAATTTATTGTATTGATAAAATTAATCATCATACTTAAATGGGTAACAGTAATCGCTGTAAGGAAGAAAAACTTCATTCCAACTAATAAAAAGAGCATCATTAAAATCTATCGATAATCAAAGTTAGTCGATTATCTGACAAAGCCGGCTTTCTAGGTACAACACTAATGAAAGCCGTTATATCAAATCACTAGCACTGTTAAGCTATAATTTTGCAAATTGCCGCCACACATTGACGAAATAACTTTATAGGTAGCGGGCATTATGAAAGTAATTACACCTACGGTATGGTATATTCCACTTTGTTCACCTGGGTGATATCACCCAGGTGAACAAAGTAGACTTTTTTGTCTCCTCATTTCACCTCGGACTCATATCACCCAGGTGATATCACCTGGGTGAAATGAGTCGACTTTTTATGTGTAATTTGTTCACCTTGGAATTGTATCACCCAGGTGAACAAACGCGACTTTTTGAATTATTCTAGTCGACTTATATCACCCGCATACAAAGTGGCAAATAGTTCATTAAATAATATTTAAATATATTTTTTTTTACTGATTGTTCCTTTACTAAATACAAGAAAATCTTTTAAGTACAAAAACGATATTCCATGTCAATAAAATTAAAATAAATCGGGTTTTATTGCTAATAAATACTTTAATCATTTTTAATAAAAAAATGAGGAAATATGTTTGGACACATTATCACTCCTATAAAAAACTCCAATGTCTGTTGAAATCACCTATATATTTTTAATTTTTGGCATATTTTGATTTAATTGTTACTAATTTTGATACTTTGTACATACAATATTTTCTTGTATTTATTATAAGAACAATCAGTAAAATAAAAATATATTTTAATATAATTTAATGAATTTCTTGCCACTTTGTATGCGGGTGATATAAGTCGACTAGAATAATTCAAAAAGTCGCGTTTGTTCACCTGGGTGATACAATTCCAAGGTGAACAAATTACACATAATAAGTCGACTCATTTCACCCAGGTGATATCACCTGGGTGATATGATTCCGAGGTGAAATGAGGAGACAAAAAAGTCTACTTTGTTCACCTGGGTGATATCACCCAGGTGAACAAAGTGGAATATACCTACGGTATACGCTTATCTACATAAACAACTTTAATGTAATAGATAATAATATCTCTGTAATTATAATTACGGAGAACTTCTTAAAAATTCTTACTTAGTATAAAAGTTTACAACAATTTTAAGTTTTATAATTTGTATTTGTTCTAAAATTAGTCGCACACTATGACTGCCAATATTGACGACCTCTCCTTTCGCGGGTCTTCTGGCAGAAATTATTTAAGAAATAAGCCGTACCTTTGCACATCATTTATAAATATGTTACATTTATTAAACTATTGTGTATAGGTACTTAAATGATTAAATAAGTAAACAATATGAAAGTATGTACCTACAGTTGTCAAAGCTATGCAAAATCCTAAGCTATCTCTTTGCATATTTTAATAGATCAATCATGACGAAAATACTGCATAAAAAAATATACGGAAATATAGGAAAGTATAAAGGTAGGTAGGTATAAAGGAAAAAAAAATGAAAAATATTTATATATATAAATTTATATTATAAATTTATTATATTTATTATAGATATTTAAATATATTATAGATATTTAAATTATTAAAAAGTAATTTTATTATTTTAGGCAAGAGAATTTACAGAAAAAAATAGATAATATGAAAAAAATAATACCTTTTTTGTTTAAAGCTTAATGACGTTATAATACATGTAATACCGCTATATATCACTAGTTAGATGTGCATGTAACATGATTTAGTGAATGATTAGCAGAGTATTGATTTCGCTCCGGTAGTCCATGCCTATTGCTCCGACATGACTACCAAACAGTTACGGGTATTAGGTTTCAATGTACGAATATAACTTTATTGTTTCGGTAGTTTTTAGGAGGTGTTTTGTTCTAGAACTGATATTTTGACACCTGTTCTTATAGTAGATAATATTGTGAATACATAGTAGCTAAATGTCGTAAGGTTTTGTGATGATCAATGAGGCATTTAACTTAAAAAATAACCTAAGCTAATATACAAAAGAAATAAATAAATAAATATGGACAACATCACATACATTGCTCTGAACCCAAAGTAAGAAGCTAAGGCACTTGTCTTATGGAATTCAGAGACAACGAAGGTACCACATACACACAGACCCGAGACAACGTTGAAAAGTGAATTTCAACATTATCCCGTCCGGGGATCGAACCCGGGACCTCAGAGCAAGCGACACCTTGAAAACCGGTGTGTACGCCAGTTGACCACGAAGGTCGTCATAGAGAGAAGAGAGAACAGTAAAGAAAAATCAATCAGATTTCTCGGTTTCGCTTAAAAATAGGCAGGTAAAAGCATCTTAATAAAACAAAACACAATCGCCATTCAAAACAGGAAAATGAATAAAATTTACAGAGTTGTACTTACATAACTACGAGCGATATCACCCAGATGTTAATATAATTTCACATAAACTATCAACGCTAATTCACACCGACAAAAAGGTCAGCGAATGTACCGTAAAATTATCAACACAATTTAAAATCGAATACTAAAATAATGGTTTGTGTTACAACGTAGAGGCGTTCCGACAAAACATGCATCCATGCTCGGGGGCCACTCGCTTATTGATATTTTAGATATAAATAATCTCCACAATAGAAAGTTATCCTAAATCATTACTACGATATAGTAATTTGGGCGGCTCAAGAATACATTTAATTCTTTATTTCTAATTGAAACAATACGAATGGTGGCAATAAATTTGAGAAACTGTCTGATAGTATAATTGACCTGCCTAGGACCGCGTTGGTGGTCAAAATGATAGATGTTTCTGTTGTGATACGATTATACTAAACAGTTTTAATTTCTATTACATGTGTATCTGTAATAAGAATCTAATAATGGTTTGATATTTTATAGAATATTACTTTCACTTAAAACGTTACTTGGATGTTGATAGTTAATTATTTTCGAGGTATAAATGTATTCTAAGGTTACGCCGCGCTTGTCACGTTTAGTAAGTGGATGGGTGCTCTATTTATATACCCAAATTCTTCTTGTCTTCAGATATAACATTAAAACGATTGTAGGTGCAACTTAAAAAAAAAATTAGATAATTTCTGGAAGTTCAATCAATGAACGACACCACACAGTTTCATCTTTTAACCTAACCAGTTTGAGACAAGTCTACACAAAACAAAAAATAATTATGGGATATTGTTTTTGATCAACTTTTTTTTAAGTTTGTCTATCGAACATTCTTGAAACCTCTACATCCATAAAGCATGTACAACAACCATGAGTTAGTTGTTACAAAGAATCAGAAAAATCAAATGAACTTCATTGTCAAACGTACTTAGTGTCAGAGTATTCCTACTGATTTTCGGTCTATACAAGTGTTACTTAACACAAACATACAATTAACTTTTACGAAATGTCAATAACAGTTACAGTGTACAATCGTAAGCCATAGAAATAATCCGAGAGAGGTAGCTCATGGCGCAACCACCAATTTGTACTTTGATTGATACTAATCCCTATACAGTCCACCACGCAATACTACTACATCTCTAACAGTAATAGAATCTTAAGTCAATGGGCTAAGGTTGATTATTGGATTTATGGTTTTTGTAGATGTGTGGTTTGCTGTACACATGACGGTATAAGATCTCGATTTGACTGTTAATTGCAGCATACTTTTTATTATAAGCTTGACTTCTGTCGAGAAAAAAAATGACCGACGTCCGAACGATGTTTTTATTTAGAATGCGCTTGTAATGTGAATAAAATAATGTAATTAATTAGGTATTGGGTATGTAATAGCTGGTGCATCTACTTAAATATTTTACATAACAAAAAATATAATTTTCGATCATACAACAGTTAATTCGTTTATTTATTTAGTATTTTATAGTAATGTTTTATTGCATAGTATACGACTGCAGTAAAAAACAGTTTTCAGTCTGTCTAGACAAAAATGACAGGCTATTACTTGGATTACAACTAGAATAATCTTTATAGGAATAAAATGGTTGTAAATAATTATAAATGAAGTGTGGCTTAATATTATTACTTTAGTTATTGAAGTAAATATATGTAGTTCAGATTCTTGTTTTTTTATGGTTTTATGAATGAAGTGTGTTGTTATCTGGTTGGCTGGGCACGATCGGGAGTGAATTCTTAATGTGTGGTTAACTAGGCAGAAAATATGTACAAATGTACCTAATAAAGGTAAAGGATTTTTTCTATGAAAATACTAATCTCTGCTTATGATAGCTATACTTTTGAATAATGTTATGAGCTATTAAAATAGCTATCCAGCCCACATATTAAACATCAGTCAGGTTATAAGTAAGTAGTTAGTATATATGAAGGTACTTCTTTAATTTAAGAGCCTAGCTCTTGTCGGTACAGCTCCTTCCATTTCCTCCTATCGAAAAGGAGGTAATGAAGGTACACGGCCATATAAAATATAGTATTTCAATAACACAGTAAATCAATATAAACGTAAACCAATGTAAACAAACCCCCAACATCATACTTTAAAATACTCGAATAATATAATCGTTCGTGTCAATTAAAAAGCCTTAAGCATCGATCTTTGAATCGATATACGAACCGATGTATCGATTCGAGGGCCCATGCGTCTTTCTAAAGTGTCATTCGATTCTTATCGGTATAGATAAGGTTGATGACATTATATTTTTTTGTTTAACACTGACATTTGACCTGAGACCCGTGTGATTCTTTGTTTAAACTTTTGTGATGCTCTTTTGTTTTTTGGATACTACTTTTGTTTTGGGTGTATTGTTTTGTGTCGTTTGAGTCTGTAGCTGATTGATTGGATCTTTGTACTGAAGGTTAGGGGTTTGATTCTTGAGACAGCTATTTGTTTGTTTAAGAGCTTTTGTAATATATCTCAGGTGGACTCAAATAGCACCCATAACTAGATTGTGTTTTCAGTTCATAAAATAATTAAACAGGATATTACGAACTTTATATATATACTACTGTTTTAATCAAATTTATAGTTTTTAAGATAACGTGACGTTAATATTTCCCGGATGCTGGGAATTGCATAATTGTTTGAGATAGAAGCATTATTAATAGAATCAAGAAAATTGAGTGTTAAACACTCATAAATAATAAGATTTCTCGCGACTTTATTTAACGATCTTGTTAATAAAATTATACCTTCAGGATGTTATTGTTTAATTTTATAACATACCTACTGCTTTCTCGCGTAGGCATTGTTTTGAAAAACATATTTAATATTCGATTCAGAGAGAAATTTATTCATTATTACACAATAAACATATCAAAATGGCATGACAATCTTAAGATATGCCACATTTGAATAAAGATATCTCAATTCCCAACACGACAACATCTGGTGCATAACAACAATAAAAAGTTTCCAAACGAAAAAGAATCTACATGCTGTACAAAAAAAAAACATATCTAAGCCAATCAACAGTCAAAATTATGACAATAATCATGTTAAATCGTATAATTCATATTGAATCAAGGAAATTAAGGTTTTATATAAAATTTTATTCAATTTCATAAAGTTTAGAATATAAATGTTTGAGATATGGGCGATTATGTAAAATCGTATCTTAACAATGGAATGGCTGGATAAAGTCATCTATGTCAATTTCGTTACGGTATTTGAATAAATTATTTATTTTACGGAATTTTTCCCACATTTTTTTGGAATGTATTGTATTGTTCTGTAGCTAGAGTTACGGGCTTTTATCGTGGCGGGAGAAAGTTCGATACCCGATATTGTAAGTTAAAATGTCGCGTTATCTAAATATATTGTTAATCTTTAAACATAACAAGTTTTGAGCTAACTGAAGATTAGAATTTAAGATAGTTTTTCCTTGTTTGTAAGTATATTATCATGGTTTTGTGGATGTTAAGGTTGTTCTGAGGATAAGTACTATGTAACTATTATGTTTTATATTTATTCGACATAAATACACATATAGAGAAAAAAAATGTTAGTATTTATGAGATGATCCTAGTGTGAACAAGATTTCATAGACAGAGTCTAATTTATCAAAGTTTTAGTAGTCTTATTATTAAAATAACAATTATAATAAAAATAAGAAACTGCTGTCAATTTTGGAACAGCGCTCGTAGCCAAAATGTTGAACCGATTTTTATAAAATAATGCTAAGAACAGTACAACTTTGCAGAGGAACAGGTGTAAGTTGTTGTTATTGTTATGTAAGCTCACTTAATTATAGCTCGGTTCACATAATGTGCCAATCTTATTCAATAAACTTGAACTTTGTTGAACAAGTAAAATTACCTAAGCTTATTAAGGGAAAGTGGAGCAACATCAGTTCTTTGTAATTTGTAGGTAAAGACCTTGGAAGAGATCATAATTAAACTCGATCAAGGCTGCTAACTGGTCATTGTCGCCCAGTGAACCAAAATAACGAGTAAATGATGCAACTCTTTATTCCTCATTGTTCATAAACGAACATAATAATTAATTACACATAAATGTAATAATAGTTGATCAATATTTTTTATTATAAATTAAACTTAAAATATTTACAATTATATAAAAACTAAGACTACACAAGAAATAAAAAAAATTATAAACTAAATAAAACTAAGAACTAAAATAAGGCATCAAAAAATTCATCCACATCGCTGTCGACTGTGAGTGTGCCCAAAAGGCTGGCAGCATTGCCACGTTGCATGGCAATGCTTATTGGCTGACCTAGGTAGAAGCCAGCCTTTGGGTCACGCGAAGTGTAAATTGTTGATTGAACATAAATGTAAAAAAAACCGTCTTCAATTAAAAAAAAACAACAGCTCTTAGACATAAAGCCTAATAATGAAAAAAATATTTTTGAATTAAGTCTTCAATTCAGATATCGCGTCACATACATAGAAAAATAATAAGAAAAACTTACAGGCGAATTGAGAACACCCTCAGTTAAAAGTCGGTTAAAAATGTTTATTAGCCTCACCGCCTTGATTTACGGTCAATTTTCCACGGACTTAGAGGTCTGTTATTAAAAGTTAACAAGAGAAACTCGTATCATACAGTTACAAGGTATCATGGCTAGCGTAACATGAACGCACTTGTCAAGAATATAGTGAGACTGCATAGGTCAGCAGTGCGTAGTAATAATTCTTAGACCACCAACATTACTTGACCTGTAGTAACGTTAGTAGTGGAAGATGGGATAGGTCTTGGTAAACTGGTGATAGTACCGCAAGGAATAATGTTATGCGGTAACGTTAAATCTAAGTTTATAACTGAATCTTCATTTACAGTGAGCCCGGATGACATAAAACAACTTTGCGCGTAGATGCGGCAATATTTTATAGGGCTTAATTAATATAATAATATACCACTTACTCATTAATAAAATAATTTAATTGGCGCTATATAGTAAATGCCTGTTTATTTATGTTTTTATGATAATTAAATTTTATTTAATATGAGGCTTTTAATTAATGCTTTTGCTAAATGAGAAATCATAGTAATCCTTTGAGTATATACTTATTTAATTGCTTTTACTGCAATTTTATTATGTCGCATTATTTTGGAGAGGGAAAAGATTTCTGAATTGCAAAAGAATTTAAACTTAAAAAAGTTTCGAACCCGGACATATTGAAATTGGTGAAATTTATCGAACTAAAATATTTCGATAAGAATATTTATCAATGAAAAACCCGAAGTAAGCAAATAAATTAGAAATACCAATACAAACAATAAAGCACCTTTATATTACAGTAAATTTTGGCAATTTATTGCTACCTATAGAATACTTTAAACTGAGCAATCGAAAATCAAAACCGGTGTCTTACGCGCTCAAACTCTTAACTAAGAAAGTCTCTCTCTCTCTGTCTCTTTCAGTCAGATTTCTAATGAAACAAGCCACATCCATCATAATCTAATCATGTTACAACTAGCTAGAAACAATTTGTGTTCAGCAAATGTTCCAAATTGGCTTGTTGAGACAGGTGGCTACCGAGTCTCTATTACAATTGTAAATGTTGCAGCAATTTTCTTACTTCCTTGTCCATCAGAAAACTTATTACGATTGTGATTTTGTCCGTATGTTCGTTGTTAATGTTTTGAACAGATGTTTGTGTGGAACTGTGTAGGGTTTATTTTTAGGTTTGTTGGAAAAGGCCATCGAAAAAACTTAGACCTTAAAACTTTTATTCTTTAGACCAGCTTACATGTCCTAGATTGTGGTATACGAGCGAGATAAAAAGAAATAAATTAAGGGTTTTTAATTATACAATTAAGTATAAGGACTAATTGAAACGACTTCTATTTTTATACAAATATACAAACGTTCCCGTATAATGTCTCCCATTTTTATGCTTTCCAAATGTATTTTGAACACATAGAAAACAAAACAAATGACCATCAAAGCTTTTAATTTTTCAATCCTCACTAAATGAGTTTTTCAACTGTCTTCGACCAACCCAACTTTATATTACTATGGAACCCAGCTATCTAAAACTATCTTTACTACCTAAGCCTAGATCATAATCAATATTTCTATTACCTGTATCCGCTTGTTAGATTCCGCTTTATTTAACTAACATCCGGCGTTTTATATCTATTGTTTTTGTATGAGTAATAAGAACATGGGCTTCGTTAAGACAATATCCTTTAGTCTATATATAGTTACTAAATAAGAATATCACAGAATTGTACATCAATAAAAAAGTGTCTAAAAAATTTTTATTCTATTGCGTCGTACATTTCGTCCATTTCAAGCCTGATAAGTTTTACTAAAATTTCGTATCAATTAACTTTGCATAAGTAGCTAAGGTATAAAACAGTTACTCTAACATAAGCTATCACAACAGTAAATATCAAATCTTCTCTAAACAATACTTCTATTAACTAATACTTCTTCCCACAAATTGACATGTCACATTATGACATCACGAAGTCAGAAAAGCAAAATCAATAATACCACTGTCACCTGTTAAAAAGCATAAAAAAACAAATGAAATGTTCTAACAAATGACAGTGGCGTAGGTGTGGGTTACCGCCAAAGTCTTTTAGACTATTTGTCTGTTCGATCTATCGAGCGGTTGTGAAAGGGTTAAGTCTAATCTTTAAAGTGGGAAGTGGGTTTGTTCATTCAGAAGTTGAGTTGAAATTTGTGTTTTTAAAAGACAGAAGATTGGATTTTTTGTCGATTGGTTAATGACGTCATCATTAAAAGTATTAGAACACTTATATTGTTTATACTAACATGTATATTTTGAATACGTAATTAAAATTATTTAATAGTAAATGTTTACTTGACTGTCGAACCGGAATTGAATTTTCAATCCATTTGAAACAACTAAATAAATCTGTCTACTGTAACATAATTATCTACAAAATAAGTATAATTATGCTTTGAAGCAGCTTTTAACTATTTCAAACCGGGCACCTGTTTTAACTGACAAAATATTCTGTCCCGTAAAACAATGTCAAATCTACTTAACATAAATATTATATTCCGGTGTCGTATACTGGGGCCTGATGCCGCTATTTTAAGTCAGTGAGTGGCGGGTTAATAAACGTTCCAGTGTACTTGTTATTGTGCCTAATTTTCGTATTCAGATAAGAACAGTCACTTTCAATCCTACAATGACAACAGTGGCAAGTAGGTGTACATTTGTCATTAAACTAAAATTATCTGAATACAAAAATTAGGCACAATAACAACTACACTGAAACGTTTATTAACCCGCCACTCACTGACTTAAAATAGCGGCATTGGGCCCCTGATCAGCCAAAATTGTGTTAAGTATTCAAATGTTTATTTTAATGACTAACTGACAAGACCACTTTGTTTTTATATATTGATATTGTAAATTGAGTATTGTGGAAAATACTTTAAGCTGTGATCGTGGGAATTGTAAAAGAATTTGCTATAGGTTATATTTATAGTGGTGACGTCATAAGAAGGTATAGGCTTTTTAGAAGATAGCATTTATATTAGCATTATCGGTCCCATTATTTAACTTATGAGTAGGTAATTTGTTTTAAATTTTATGAGCGAATTTATGGATTAGTCAATTCAGGTTCTTGTAGAGTTTTAGAATGTTTAAGGATGATTCATTTCGTTTTCTGATTCGAAAAGTAATGAGTTTGATAGTAAAACTAGACTAATAATAATAAAAAAAACGACGGGTTGCACTCCGGGAGTGCAGGCAGAAGTGAAAACTTGAATATTAACGTTGTGCATTTTTGATATTACGGAATGCTGTCTACTCTCCATCCGTCTTACGAATTTTCGATCAGGTCACGTGTCCTGACGCGAGTTTAACATTTATTAAAAATTACAAAAAAGTGTACAACGCCGCTAAAGAAGTTTTCGTCTTACGAATTTTCGATCAGGTCACGTGTCCTGACGCGAGTTTAACATTTTTTACCCATTACAAAAAAAGTGTACAACGCAGCTAAAGAAGTTTTCACTTCAAAAAAAAAATATGTGGAACACAATAGGTGGATTTGTACGATAGATTTTTTTTTAACTGATCGTCACTGTAATTATTTAGATGATGATGCTTGTGGATTCCTTGTACATAAATGCTTAAATAACAAATGCAACACCTTGCCAGCATTTTCAAAGTCGATACGTTTTATTGCAATTCCATAGATACTGAAGCAGCACTCTACACAAAACCTTTTAATTCTAAGATATAATTTTTTTTTTTTTTTATGGTTTAATCATCATAGATTATGTTTTTATAGTTGGTTTTTGTTTCCGATGGGTTCAGATGGCCTCAGGAAGCCTCTTGTAAAGAAATTTATCGCTATATCAATGTCCACTGTTTTAAGATTACGTAGCAACAACGTT
Source organism: Autographa pulchrina (assembly GCA_905475315.1). Lineage (NCBI taxonomy): Eukaryota > Metazoa > Arthropoda > Insecta > Lepidoptera > Noctuidae > Autographa > Autographa pulchrina. The sequence continues at coordinate 6,698,359 of FR997775.1, forward strand.
TTATGTATTAAAGTAACCCTTCCTGACTTTTACGACGTATGACAAGATAAACAACTAATAATTTAAAATTTTATATCTAATTCAATATGTAAATTTTCGAATTTATCGCTTCAAGACAATAAAATTAAATGTCTAATGTTTTTTTAACAAGTAAAATCAACAGTTGGCAAGTTTGAAGATATGAATTTAAATGAAAATCTCGTATTATTTGTATAGTAGATAATTATGTGTCATTTCTATTTCTATAAAAATTAAACGATTTCTCACTCTAATAACTCTTTGGGAACTTTGAAGCTTACACCTACAATAAAATTCATCATGACGAAAATCATGAACTTTATGAGCATCGAAACTAATTTAAATGACCGGCAAATATCACCTGTTTCAGCAACAACGGTAGGAATTTAGGTTTTAAATATAATATAATTCGATACTTAAAATCAATACTTACAAGTAATACGGCAGGTACAAGTGAGTATGGATCGTAGCAAGTGGAAAGAAGTGGTCTCTGCCTACCTACCCCTACAAGGGAAAGAGGCGTGATTATATGTATGTAAGAACAGTTTGTCATTTTTTATTCAACCATTATATATCTATAATACGATATCAAAAATGCAATAAGGACCTAGAGCACAAAAGCTCGTCACATCATCTTCTGCGTGGCGTTTGGTTTCAATCCCCGCTTGGGACACACATTTGTGGTGAACAAAATTTTTTATATAGTCATAAATATAATAAAAAAGTTTCTTCATCTACTACATCGCTATTTTATCTCCACATTTGGGGAATACAGGAGTGATTATAAACAAAATCGAATGCGACACTTTAAGATATAAAATCGAGTCGAGATGATTTCACCCACGCTTGTCAGAACAATGGTGTTAAGTGTTATATCTGACATGTGTTTCTAGTAAGACATTCAGCCTACACAGTGCTTTAATGTAAACAAGTTTGTTATGTGCTTTTGTTCGTTTGTTTACATGCTTGATTAAGTGATTGATTTAGGGGTTGATAAATGATAACTACATGGCAAACTACCCAAAAATTTTCTATTTCCACGAAATATTGTGCATCGTAAAAAACAAACACGGCAAATACATCGTAAAAAAATAATATCTATGTTAACAAAGTTTTTTTTTACATGAATTATTACAAAATTATCTTTCAATACTAATATACTAACTGATCTAGTTTCTGTAGATTTTATGACTGTATCTACATGTAGTAAGTAACATCTAGTCCTCTAACGTCTAACGTCCTCTAACGACGACTGCCTCGTTGGCCTAGTGGCGCTAAGCGCGACTGCTACGCTAGAGGTCTTGGGTTCGATTCCCAAGTCGACCAATGTGTTGTTGGGTTTTTCTATGAAATTCTCAGTAGCAGGTCGGAGTTTGGATTTGTGCCCGCTAGTTTCAATAGGCTCGCCCCCTATAACATGGGACCTAAACATACCGGCGAACTGTGGGTGTACATTGGTACACCTCTGCCTAACCCTTCGGGGATACAGGCGTGATGGAATGTATGTATGTTTATATTTTAGTCCTCTAAAACGATAATAATTCTGTTTAAAATTTCTGTGGATCATATAAACACATATTATTATGAGAATACCTAGTACCGTTTACACAACAAACCATATTCCACCTACCTATTGGTCGTCAATTCTAGGTTTATTGGGCATTGTAGTTACACCATTTTGGAGTCTAAGGGCCCGTTGTTTGATCGGTAGTTAAACATACTAATAGTTAAAACGCGTTAGTTAAACTGACCATTTGTTAAAAATTACAAAATTGTGTTGTTTGATGAATAGTTAAGCTAACCATAGTTAAAAAATTTGACCATTTGTTATAAAAGTTAACTATGCGTTTTTGAGTAGTTAACTTTGACAATTAGTTAACTGACATATAAGTACGAGGTTGTTTGTGGAAACGTGAGTGAAATAAAATGAATTTAAATATTGTGAGACATTATATAACAGTTTGTTTCATTAAAATATATTAAATAGTTTCGGAGATATAGTAAATACAAAGGTTTGTTTACATTAATTAATAACATTTTTTGACTTCTAACTGTAATAACTTTATATTGAATTATGATTAATTAAAACTAATTACATAATTCCAGATAGGGCATAAAAAGGGCTTTCTATCGATATATAGATTTAATACAGTTCCATTTGTAAACCTAGAGAAAAAGAAAGAAACATGAAAATTTTGTAGTAAAAATGTTATTAAATAAAGCGCAAAACAGGAGACGGTTTCGCGGCTCTCGTGTCGGTAAAGTTCCGTGGTACGTAAGCGCACGAGGTCGCAAGGCTAATCGTAGTCATCGGCACCCGCGAATAATCCTTCAAGCTTCAAATAGTCAAGAAGCTGCCTCCTGAACGAACAGTTATGAAGAATAAATAAGTGTTTTATTTCAACGGCAACGTTCCTTTCCACGCTACATGTACAAGATTCATCGGACCTATTATCACTCGCTCATCCGGAACCTATAGGTGCAGGACGTCAGCGTCTCGTTAGCAATAGCCACATACTCATACACGCTTCGAGTTACGCCCTAACTAGCTCATATGGATTCCCGCTGCTCAAAATACATGATGTATACGTAATAAATGGTGCATTCAATGACCAAATAAAAAAATTGGGATATTCAATTGATAATTGAAAATACATTATTGAATTATTATTATTTATTTTCTGCTTTTAAATTTCTTAATTTTTTCTCCTCAATCTCTACTTCTATTGCAGCTTTTTTTAGAAGGAGATTATGCAATTTATTTTTAAATGCTATTTCTAATGCATGCATTTCTTCCTTACGCTGCATATTTTTGTTGTGCTCCTCCTCAGCAAACTCCAATAATTTTTCATCTCTCACTCCTTTCTTCTTTAAGTAGAGTTCTTTTTCGTGAGCTACTGTAATGATTTTTTTTTCTTGTTTCGAGAGGAGTAAAATTTATTTTTCTTTTCCTACATGATGATTCTGAAAAAATAAATAGAAATTAATCATAAGAGCTGATTGTGATTTCTTTGAGAAAATATATGATAAGGTCATACATAATACAAACCTAATGGTTTAGAAAGAGGTTTTCGCAGCATTGTATGTGGTGTGCTCGTGACAAATTTCAACGTCTCCTGAGTCTCTTCATTTTCTGAAATAGGTAAATACAAAATATGTATATTTCAAACTCCTGCAGATCAGATAATTAATGCTGTTACTTGAATGATCAAATATGAAAACTTTGTCTTCATTTTCAAATTACTGCAAAGTGGACAATATTTTATTGTATTTTTTTAATTTTAGTGACTTTGTACATTATATTTACAAATAATACATTGTACCATTGACGTAAATTATTTACTAACCTTGAACATCATGAATTGGCACAATATGAGCAACATCATGGATAACTCCGTCATTGTGTCCATCTGTATACGACACCATAGACATTTCCTCCTCAATATTTGAAAGAGCAACACTTGGTTGAGCTTCTTCACCATTCAACTGTGGAGTATTATTATCTGTAAACAAACATGTACTTATACACAATACTATAGATAACATGAAAATAACTAGATTCAAGACATAAGAATATAATAAAAAAGTACCAAAAATGAAATCTGAATCATGTGTGGATGGAAGACCCACTATTGATTCACCCATTATGCTGCACAGGCATTCACTGGTATCGGAAGGTTTGGGTGGTGGTGGCCCTCCACCAGTACAGCGGCGTTCTTTTTTTCTTGTGATAATTCCTAAAATAACACAAATTTACCTTACACACCTTAATATACAAATCTTAGTATATGTGTAAAATTAAAAAAATTGCACCATAGTATAGACAACAGTTATGTTAGAAATGAAACAATAAGTACAAACTTCTGAACTTAGTTTGTAAATAACATTGCATGCAGCATACCTTTCTGGCATTTTTTTTCATGTTGTTGAACTTATAAATTAATTGTTTTTTCGTTCGATAAATAGGATTATTAGAATTAAATTCCTTCGTTAATTATTGACACCACGCTTCATCTTTCTGCTTCGTACTGGCATGGTCTGTCTTTTTATTCATTATTATTGAATATTTTTCAAGTAACTCCTTCAATTTGTTGAGTTCTTCTCGGCTAAAGTTATTACTCCTCTCTCTGCAAATGAATTATATTGAATTTATTAATGGTTCATGTTAATTACACTACGTGTGAAACAAAATTAAATAACTAGGATTACATTTATTTATTAGGTAGCTTGTTAATATTGTTTACTTGGAATCTCTGTGTGAGACATAAATTTGTACTTACTTGCTCATTTTGATTTCTATTCTTTCACAAAAGATCGAAATTCAACAAAATTACCACGAGCGACGATACAAAAACAATAACACAAGCGAAGCGACGCTGTCACGATACGTCAATTTTGAGATTTTTTACTTTTATGTCCTTGTGTTGCCAGTGCAATATTACTTTCCCAACATGTATTTTCCTTCTCCCCAGTTTATTATTGTGGCAACACAAATGACTATTGTTATATTTAACCATAGTTAAAAATATCATCAAACAACATATTTCAATTTTAACCAATTGTTTAGGCGCTAACTATGGTCAAGTGACAATTAGTTAAATTGACTAACAGTCATGTTTAACAATTCATCAAACAACGGGCCCTAAGAAACGTGTACTATTGTTATCAACCCACGTTAAAACTAAACTGTTCATGTTTTTGTCCAATTTGTACTGGACTTTATATTGGTGTTGTTAGAAGTATTTACATAGTAAGTACTTGGGTAGATCTTTATCAAATCACCGCTACATCGCATTGAAGCTTTGGTGCGAGAAAACAATGATATACAATCATTCACGTGGGTTGGAAACTTACCATTATACTTTATTAAGATCTTTGTTTCATATAGATACACAATCTTTTAAAAATTTGACACTAAATAATTATATAGTAATAAGCTTCCTGAACAAAAAACCAGACAGACACCGAATTAATTACATACCTAGGTGTTAGCTTTTTGTTCAATATTTGATCAACAAACAAGAAAAGTTTGAATCCGCATTGTATTAGCTCAGAATTAATTATAAATCAACTTAACAATTAGCGTTTAAAACCAAACACACCTTATTAAAATCACAGCAGATGATTTCAGTCCTGTCAAAATTTCACTCCGACTAATTGATCACAAGTACTAACTCAAAAACAAAAACCTTTCAAATCAAATAAAACCGTATGTCTTACGTCATAACGTTGTTTTTCGAAAAACATGGCCACAACCCAATTAATCATACAATTAAAATCATTTGACATGTAATTCGTCACTCGTACGCATAAACGAAATCTTTTTTTAATTTAAAGTAAAGGTTATAAAGTTATTAAGGAGTAGACGAGTTACTTTTTTGTGGCCAACGTTAAATAAATTATAAATCACGAATATTTAAATAACAGTACTTTTTTAGATGACAAGATAATCGTTTTGTTCTTGGTTATTTGTATTTGACTTTGCAAGTGCCTCTTAAAATTATAAGCTGTTAATTGGTTGTCATATTTAAAAGAACTACGAAATAATTCGCATCTAATTAGCGTTGGAACATGAAGGTTTCCATGGTAAAAACACATGTCAAGATTATTCGACTAGACTAGGTTTTGACAGCGTCTTCGTTCACATAAAACACAAGCAAAATTCAGTAATGCAAATAGTTTAATATCCAGAAAAAAATATAAGCCCCTATAGGCTTATAGACTAGGCTAACGGTTTTTCAAGAATTTAAGCAAGTCAATTCAAGAACTCGATTTCATAGTAAAGTTATGATGAGACTAACTGACATTCTTTGATATATTACAAACGATATCTGCCTAGTAGATAGATACTATTTATAACGCTATCACAATGTTTTTTCTTGTTTAGTTTTTCAAGCAACTTTTAGTTGCTTAACAGTTGCCTAAAAGTGTCTCGTCTGTTTCACCACAGAATTGATTATTCAGTACGACAATAAAATAAGTCGGTCAATTCCGCCCACGTTTTCTCTTATTGGATAAGACATTGTATCGTTGTTTCTATTTAAAATGCGTAAATTATTATAAATAGTATAGAAGTTAATGTGTTTTTTATGTATTACTCGTGGATAGGGTTAGAAGAGAAAACTAGTGTGTGAAAATATTGTTTGATTCAATGGATTGTATTTTCTTACTAAGTGAAGAATTAGGAGGAAAATTATTGATACGTTTTCATTTTCGTGACCTGACACTACTTATAAAAGATTGGATGTTAAATTTAACCTGATGTTTAGCTTCGTTTCTATGGCAATGCATAGCTAGCTAAAAAGTATGATTATCAATTTAGTTGCTCTTAATCCTTGCCTTATTTCATTTGTAAATAGAAATGGCCTCACTCATGTAATTAGGAATTAAATATATAAGATCAATATAATATCTGTAACCATCCGATTTATCTACTTATGCTTATGGTAAGATTAGTATCTAATATTAATAGAAGCTAAATTAGTATAATTACTAAGGAAGTATGTTTTAAATGAACTAAAAATAAGTCGCTGACAAGATAATAACATACAGCAGGCCAAGGCAAATTATAATATAAGGTCTTACGATAGAGTTCAAAATAAGTTTTAATTGATTTTTTGTTATGATGGTTTAGTTTATTAAGTGTTTCGTATTCTTAGTTAATGTTCGGATATTAGGTAATATTCTGATATTTAGAAAACAGGTGGTCTTGATACCCACCTGGTTATAACAGGTTATGAAAGGTATTGTAAAAGAAATCTTTAATTAATATCCTAATTTGTTAAGTAAAAACGTGATTTTACACTCATGTTGAAAACAATGGAGGTGCTTAACTATAAATAATTTAACCAAAATCTATAAAATAAACATAAAAAACAATCTATCTATCAGCAAAACATCACGTAGGTACCTAACAATACTTGTACGATACCCAATAATCTTAAAAACAGTTCCGTCAACTACTAGCTGCTTCAATAAACAACAATTTAAAACCGTAGAGGTACCTAATAAGCTTTTAATTCATCATCTCTAATGCGATGATCATTGTCTTAAGTTATCTCTCTGAGTGTTGAGACGTACACTGGTATTATGACGGACGAATGGATTGAGGCCGGTACTGTGGGAACTCGATTGAATATCACCTAATTTAAAAGTAAGTTTGGTCTCGAGGTTAAAAAAAATTCAAAATGATTTTTGAGTACGACTCTGGCTGTTTTGGCAAATGATTGTGATATAAAAATGTACTGTTTTTTATATAATATTTTCTGACAGTCGATTAAAGCGAGATATTATAATATATATTTATGTATTATAAGAATTTTAATTAAATTGTACACGAATCTAATCATCGTAACTTATCACCTAATTTCTTCCATTATGGAAAGTAAGCAATCTAACAGAATTTATTTTGCCTTAATTAAACATAATTATACGTAATCTAAAATTTAATGCCCGTTATTGGGTGCGTATTATTTTAAAACGTGAGAATTGTTTTATAATTCAACAGTTAATGACTAGTGGCCATCAACCATTAATAAACATAAAGAGTTAAAAAAAAAACACTTTCGCTATTTAAATTTAATCCGCGATTCGAAAGTAACCATTTTGAATTCGCAAAACAATCTTTTTAATCTAAACTGTATAATTAATTGCGTTTATAATAGAAATTATACGAAAATGACATCATTTTATTTATTGGTTTCATGGTTACACGTGTTTTTAATTTTAGTTGTATAACATCTTATTCGATTCGATTAAACAAAATATAATCGACAAATCTCACTCTTATTCTTAAATTTGTGATTAGTAATCGTAGTAGGGTCTACAATCTTGTGGCATGGGTTAAGACAGACAGGTGTACGCATATTACGATGATCGAACTATTGTTTCCCACGACTGTGATTACTGACTGGCCTTTGATGGGCCATGCTGGGCATCGTTGGTCCATGCTGGGCCAAGAATGCTGTGGCTATTGGTCAGTTATTTCGAATTACATCCAAATGAAGTGACCATTTCGTAAATGAGGTATTTTAAGTGTTGGTTTAGGCGCGGAGGTAGATTGTTTTGTAGTTTGATGCAATTGTCAGGATAATGGTCGAGATATGCGTTTGGACAAGTTATTTTGAAACTATCTGGTTATTTTGTGTATATTTATGAATATATACTATATAGTGAAGTGTTGGTATTGTAATGTGTTTTGACCAGAGTTTACTGACATAATTGGTTAGTTGACTGGTGAAGTATACATACAGACTTAGCAAAAAAAACTTACCAATTTAACATTTAAGTAATATGTTTGTTACTTACTCTTAAAAAATACATGGTTGATATATACCGAAGTCTAGCACTATCTAAAAATTTGCCAATATAACAATTTTATTTCCTAATTTCTATACAATTCCAATCATTATCACACATTATACCTACAATATTTATACAATGTATAAACTATACAACTAGTGTATAGCTCACCTAGTTCATTACACCGGCGTAACGTTAATTGTTGGTCAGGCGCCCTACTGCGTGTAAATATCATGTCAGTCTGTCTGTCAGTGATGGACGAACTCTGCACTCTGTAGCTGTGCTGCTATTTTGTATGATACAGTTATTATATTATAAGGATGGTTTTTTATGAGTTTGTATTATTAGTAGATAAAATAAATATAGTAGTCGTAGTAGTAGTAGTAGTAAAAACCATACAACTAATTTCTAACTACTATATAGTGGTTAGAAATTAGTTGTATGGTTTTTGTTTAATGTAAGTTTATTATTGTGAGTAAGGTGATTTTTTATGTCAAATTGGTATACTACGGAATATGGAAAAAGACGTGTAAAATGTATTAGTAGGTAGGATAAAATTAAAGTTACATATGCTTTAATAAATGATAATATTTTTTAGTAAACATAATTACGCTTAAAAAATTTTAATATGAAGATAACATACATAACATACCATCACGCCTGTATCCCCGAAGGGTTAGGCAGAGGTGTACCAATGTACACCCACAGTTCGCCGGTATGTTTAGGTCCCATGTAATAGGGGGCGAGCCTATTGCCACACCAGGCACAAATCCAAACTCCGACCTGCTACTGAGAATTTCATAGAAATACCCAATAACACCTTGGTCGACTTGGGAATCGAACCCAAGACCTCTAGTGTAGCAGTCGCGCTTAGAAACACTAGGCCAACGAGGCAGTTAATATTAACTAGCTGATCCGTTGATCCAGCCGATCTCGAGTTATAAGTGTTGTAACAAACCCGTCTTTGTTTTATATATATAGATATGTTCCATTAAAAATTTGTATTCTTACTTCATCTAACAGATCTAACTGATATGTTTGTAGTGTGTAATGTAGTTATAATGAAATAAATACACAACGTATAAAAGAAGCAATAACACTTTTTTATTGTTTTCATCTTAATAAAACGATTATCAAGAGAATTACAATACAAAGTAACTGTTATGTACCTACATAATGTTTTTATTGAATATTTCCTATAAAGAACAAACAATACGACGCAATACCGATGTATCATAGCTAGTAATACCAACAGTACTAGTAACCTTTTAAGATATTAACAGTATGTTTTAAAGAATAATTATTATTTAATAAAGTATTATTTATTTACGAGAAATAATATTTATTTTGGTTGTGGTACTTGTGTTATTTTATATTTAACATAAATATATAAGTTAAAGATTATTTTTTTTTTAAATAGCGGTACTACCTATCTTAATTCTTTTAAATCAATCAAAGAATCATGTCACTAAAATTTAAATGAAAAGAATTCTAAATTAAAAGATATTTAATATGGAGAGATGTTTAGTAAGTACAATTTTGTTTGTCACATTTATAAGCTGGTTTTTTTTTTGAAAATTTTATTTATTGAATTAATATTTTATATTATGTTATGTAACACACTGTATATGAATAAAATCGATAATGCGCAGATAAAACACACGTTTCCCCCGATGCGAACAATGGGCCATTACAAACAATTACAACAAACATAATTTCCATTCCTATATACAATATAAATAAATGAATATTTTCTATACATTCAGTCACGAGTTACAATATCTTGTTCAACAACAACTGATAATTTTACTTATTGTACGATAAGGTATTTGTTTCGATTTAAGTTTAAATTCATCTCTGTAATCCTTTACTAAAATGATTTATTCTAATAAAAATGATATACTACTGGCTGATTAAAAAATAAATCTACTTAATACACATCAAACAATAATATAAGTTGCTAAGCGGAGAGTGCAAAAATAAGTATTTCTTCTCACTGCGATTCTGTCAAAGGTTTTAAAATAGGTACTACAGTTTATTTTTAATCATAAAACAAATGTATACTATAGCCTGCTTAAAGCTACTGTAAAAATCTTTACTCTTCGCACCAAAATGATATAATTTTTTGTCCTTTTTAAATCTCAAAAAAATAAATAGAATTTTTAATAATGTATTCCTAATAGCATCTACCTCTATACATGTATACTAAGTATATAGTAACTGGATAGATAGACACTTCTCCTTAAGAGTGACATATTGAAATCGTGCAACAGAAGACAGCCATTAGTGCTTATAAATTGTTAGATGTCAATTATTTAATGTAAACTTTAATACGAATTTGTACCAAGGATGTCTATTGTATACGATTATATAAAACAGTATGAATTATAATAAATAAAACTGGAGATACATTAAATTTTTGAAAAAAATCTATTTAAATCAGATAATACAACTTTGTATTTTTTTACTAACCTTTAAACTTTTCTTTTAACTTTTTCCCGTTAATATATATATATTTATTTGTTGTTTGTTATTTTTTTATTTTAACTTGATACTTGTGTAAATAAAACAATTGCACTTTTAGTTATGTCATAATAATAATTACTTTTAAAAATATTCTCTTGCAATAGTTGTAGACAGATTTTTTGTCTATGAAAGTGGCAATTATAAACCAGCTTCCAAAAAATAGGAGTAGGTATACTAAATAATTCTTTTTTTATGTATGGTTTATGATTATCAGTTATATTTTATACTAATAATTAAATATATATAGCGACATATACTTAGGCACTTCTGAAACAATGTTGTGTTATACTAATCCCTGAATATTTTGGTAATTATTTAAATCCACAAAATAGGCTTTACTTCCAAAGTGCTTTAAGACATGTCTTGTAAGCCGTTCCCTCAGAAGTGGTAGACTAAGTTTATGTTAGCCTCTGGCCTCGCCTGCCTCTTCATAACTTACTCTTGCACTACAGTAATGTATTTTATTATCTCTGTATGCTAATCGTAACTAAGGAGTTGAGTGTTGTGTTAAGTACAAGATTTCTTAATTTTGGAGGGAAAATCCCAATTTAATTAAGATTTTTGAAAAACAGGTAATTCTGTAAATGCTTGTTACATGAAACAATTGAAGAACAACAATTATTCTATCTACAAGTACATAAATTTTTCTTCAAGTAATATTGCGTAACAATAATTATTTAATGAAATAAAACAGTGATTTAAGAATTGTGCAATTTAAAATTACTTATTACGAATTTTAATAATTAATAACTACTAGCAGTGCCCCTCCATTTTACTAGCGCACTATAAATATTCTGTTATTCGTGGTTGAGACGATTACATTTATATTGTCTATTCCTATAGCCAGCAGCAACAAAGATTACCTAATTACAATACTATAGAACAGTAACTGTAGTGGCCATCTTTCTAATAAGCCCATTAGCATCAGACCATTACAGCCGCTGATGCACCTTTAATACCTTCAGAGAAATAATCACTGCGTTTTTAGTTTGTAGTTAAGATTACAGCTAGAAAGGTGAAAGGTTCAACTCCCTGTCGAATCAATTTATCTGGATAATGCTTGTTGGTAAGTAGGTAAGGACAAGAATATTTAGGGATAAAGGAAAGTTTATTTCAATAAAAAAACTTAAATATTCTGCTAAGAGGTAAAGGATTTTTTTCCTAAATAATATAATTATAATATAAAAAGAGAAAAAAAAATTGTAAGATAATAAAAAAAATCCGTTGGCCAGACCAATAAAAAAATGTTTAAAATATTTTTTGGGGTCATCTAACTATTTTGTTGCTAAGAAAATTTAAAAAACTAATTTAACTAAAATCCGATATTTATAAGGTGTCAAGTTTCTTGCCATTATAATATACTATTAAAACACCTATTAAAGGCTTCGCTTCACCAAAACTTAATAAACATAAACAATACAAACACAATAAGAATTTCAAAACGTTTACCTATTTGTTGCGTTAGTGTACGCGTACACGAGTCATGAATAGCTAGAGATGTTTGTATGGAAAATGTATGAACAGAAAATAAAAAAAGGAAATTATGATTTATAAAGATTTTTATTTAGATTTATAAGTTTTTAAACCTTAGGATCTATGTTTTTGTGTTTAGTTTTTTTGTGTCAGTAACAAACACAGTGGCTCTTTATTGAAAGTGCCTGAATAATGTGTAACTGTGTAGGATAAGCAGATGAGAAAAAAGTTTCATAATGAATTAAATAGTTATTTATTTAGAATAACAGACAATTTTAAAAACTTTACTGATCTTATTGAGTTTCAAAGTTAATATTAAAATATACCGTTCTTAAAGATTACGAAGGTTAACAGTGAGAAGGGTAATTCGGATAATAAGGTGGTTTAAATAGGTATGTTATGTAGGTAATGTATACAGTTTTAAGTATACCAGTGAAAGGGATTTATGTACTGGTTAGAATCTTAAATTATTGTAATTGGGCTTCAATTAAATACAATAATTATTCGAATGGACGAAATAACGAGGTTCATCGTTGCAAAAGATACGCTTAAAATACCTACTTTGGTATATTTAGTTTAATTTTTAAGTATCTTAGCAACACCAAGCAACTACATTATGTCGAAATCGTTACCTTTAAAAAGCCATTAAAATCAAACGAATTGAAGTCAATAAAAAAAGCATAGTTACCTATGTCAAAAAAAATCTAGACTAATTAATATTTTATTTCTTACGCCACCACATCAAACACGTTATGATTTAGCATTTAATAACTAATATTAATCATAGCTATTAAAATTTTAGTTTTTTTTAGTTATAGATTAGGGCAATGACCTCTTTGTGTACTGGGATTATCCTAGACTTAAAGTCTCGATAACAAAAAAAATATGCGTTTTTATCAGTAAATTATATTTTAGACCTAATATGGTATAAATTTAACAAAATTATATAAACAATAAACATCTTTATATAAATAAGCATTAAAATTAAAAAATTATGATCGTTAACACAACATCTTAAATTTTATGTTTAAGAACTAAATCAACAATTTTATTTAGCACATGTTAAAATTTTTACAACTAGGTATTTTTTATAAACTTTCCGATGTGTATGATGATGATGTGTTCTCCTATTTATACAAGGAAAGGCATTAACATGATATTCTCAATCTGGTTTTATACAAAACTTTAAAGTCAACGAAAAATCTATTATGAAATTACTTATTTCGGTCTTGCATTAAGATACCTATATTTTACTAAGACGTAAAAGTATCAAAACCGCCTCCAAACTATCACATATTAAATTAACACAAAGAAAAATACCCTCATATCGAACCAACTTTTTTCAAACCCAGTTAAATCAAACACCAAAAACGGTAATACAATACAAAAGAAAAATCATAAAAATGCAGAGCGCGTCCGTGTGTACCGACTCTAAGCCATCCGCCGCGTAAGTTAGTACGAACGCAGCGTCACTGGCAATCAAGGTAGGTTTTGCAAGAAACTCAAGTGGACGCAAAGCCTTATACGGTACGTAGACGATCTAAAAAGTGGAACGCAGCCTACCTTAGAACTCACTATTGTAAGGCTATTTATTGTCCGATGATAATTGTTTTTAGCTTCGAAAGTTGTTGGTTTACTCGATAAATGTGGTTTCATGTGGTTTTATGGTTTATAATGTTGTGTTTTCTTGTCAGTTTGGTTTAATGTTGTATTGTTTTAATTGTATCTGAGTTAATACTAGTAACTATCGCCAGCATCTTCCTTAATAAAGTTTAGTAAGTAGCTAAAAATATAATTTATTTAAAAGAGAATTTTCTTTTTATCAAACAGCATGATGATATAAGTCTCCTTAAACAAACCGTTGGCAAGTTGTAAACAAAAGGTTTTTTCACTATTGTTCCATTTAAGATACAATAATGGTAAATAAAATTCTACCATACTTTTTCTCAAAATACCTTTGCATAGTGTTTCTACAGAAGCTAAAGAAGTTAATTAGTTAAAAGTGTTTTCCCGCTATTTACCATCATATAGAGTCAAAGACTTTACGCAAGAAATCAATTAGTATGGAACCTAAATTAATTAAACACTTTTACGGTATCGACACTCATTAAAAAGTACAAAAGAATTAACGCGAGTAGAAATTATGTTTAATTGGTCAAACTGTAATATTATCTACTACAAAATAGAAACATCAATTCCCAAATTTAATTGTGTTCTCAGAATATGACTAAGAAGCTTCTTGGTGCTTTGACTGTATTACATATGAAAATATTTGATAAATAACCAATATTCTGTTCCGTTGCGAAATCAACATTGAAAAAAAAAATATAGAGGCTACATGTAGTAGACGTTAAAACTGAACTAGGAATTTAACATGTATAGTCTACTTTCATCGACCCTTTAAATAACCTTAGCATTTCACTGCCTAATTCCATTTGATCTAATTCAAAGAAAGATTATAATCTAATCCTTGGTATGTAAAATCATTACAGAACGTCATGCAAAACTATTTATTGCATCCGATTGAGAAACGATCCAATCGTATCTTTGTAAAGTAAAATGAGATGATACCTAATTGCAGCAGCACTGTAATCACACAAATGACAGTCTCTTGAAATTCATCTCGTTTGTAATACACAATAATACCTGGTACTTGAAAAAACGTCATCAAGCCATCAATGAGCAAGTAAAACAGGAGAATAGACTTATAGTGCAATAATAAGTGACACAGTAATAGTAAGCAAAAAGTTAATGAGTTGGGGTGATACATTATATTGTGCGGGCCGATTGCGAAGCGATTGCTAAGCGATTGCGAAGCGATGGGTTCTTATAGCTATAAATACGCGGAACGGTATACCTACGTAGGTAGTACCGTTATGTTCCTGTTTTAATGCAAGTGTTGGCGCCTGCTTGGTTTCTTTGTTAAGATAAAAATACTGGTAATTAGTCCTAGGACGAAATATCAGATGCGTGTTAAATGTGTGCGTTGTAAAATGCGGTGTGAATTTAAGCCATTTTTAATTGAGTAGTAAAAAGACGGTACAAGGAGAGGTAAAAATCTATTTTTATAAATTTACCAAATAATTTTATTTTAAGTTTATATTTTATTTAATTGCGCGATGTTCCGACTTCGATGAAATCTATACATATAATCAGTAAAATCAGTTTGATTTCATAGTGTAACATTCATGTAAACCACAAAAAACATTGAGTAAAAAGTTTAATTTTTTTTGACAAGCCTAAACTATCTCAAAATGTGTCTCAATTCACCTGGATGGCCGAGATCGACTCAACTTTACATAACTTTTCTCAATAGTCTGGAATGCTACATACACAAAATAATTATATTTTTATTTCATTGTTATATAGTTAACAGTATTGTATCAAAAATTCCTGTAATAATTATATTGTAGTCATTAATAGTGTTGCCTCACACTGGACAGTCAGTTTTAGGTCGCAGATGGGTTACGCAGAGGCTTTGATTCGAGGGAAATGAGAAACACCGCGCTAGGTGAAAGGTCTGTCGAGGAAACAATATTGCGCGCGCAATTTATTGTAATAGGATTTATAAGCCGATTTATGTATTGTTAACTGGGTTTTAGATTGTGTGAATTGTCTTCGTAATGTAGTGCTGTGGATTAAAAATTTGTGTTCAATTTGAGATTCAAGAAGAAGAGTCTGGAGAAAATTGCTGGAAGCCTTTGCCCAGTAGGACAACTGTAAGGTTAAAAAACGAGAGTGGCGAACGGATTCTGCAAATTATTTGCAGTCTCTGTTTTAAGGGATGGTACAAATTTATATTAGTATAGAATGCTTTATAGATATTACCTTTTAGTATTTGCCTTATGTAATTATAGTCCGTAATTTAGTATCTTAAGTAATCGTGACACTTATAGGTACCTGCGTAAGATTAACTAATTAACTTATTGATCATCCCTTACATTTTATCAAAACCACTCTACAAAGTAACATTATCAATCCTAAACAAAGACACCAAAAAACGTAAAAAAAAACAAAATAAACTAAAACAACAACTAAAAATAAAGTAAAAGGTAAAGTAAAACAGAAGCGGTGTTGCGTGCGCGCCGCGTTCCGTTTCGCACGAGAAGACTCCACTTTTTGTACCAACCCATAATCGAACCCGTAAATTGAAACCTTCGCTCGATAATACACAGATTACAGTGTATTATTTGTAATATATACACAACGTGTAATTTCTCAATTTCATGTGTTAAGCTGATAAAATCTATTTTGATAATGTGGCAATTATTAAAGCTTTTTTTAAGTAATTGTTGAGACTGAACTTTTCTAATAAACAACAAAGATAGTAACGATTTAGCGGCATTTTTATCTATTTGATATCCATTAAAAAAAAAATTACGTAAGCATCTAAAGAAATGGACTTGATCGTATGTAAAAGGTTCGAAGATAAGTGCGTAAAAATATTTATTAACGGCCTGATTTTAAGTACCAACGTACATATACACCTACCTAATTGCACTATTTTTTAAATATTGAAGTCACTTTACAGGATTTTTTTTGAAACAAGGTCCATTATTATAGTACTTTTAACTACTAAGATTTTTTTTTTATCAAGAACTCCGACGGCTTTAAAAGCCGTTACTTTTCTCACCATATTCGAAACTCACTCTAGACGAGACTAAACATTTAATCTATTCTATAAAGATTAAAGTTATGACAACTTTTATTAAAAACATCTAGTATAATTACTGCGTACCGATTGTTCAGTTTCTTTGGTCAATATGTTGCAACGAACAAGGTTTCTCAACACCTATCTAATATATTATTTCGTAATGTGTTTGTCTGTATTGTTAAAACGAAAGGGAAACATAAAACTAGTCAGTGGCCTAACTTCCTGAGCATTTGTTGACCAATCGAAGATATACGCTCATGTTTATTTCCTGCTTTGCTTTAGAAACAACGAAATATTTATTTACATTTCAACTAACTTTTAACTGCCGTCCCGCCTGTTTTACTAAGAATTCCCATGAGAAAATAATAGCGAGATTTTAAGTAGTCTATGTCGTTGTCGACGGCTCAAGCTATATTATTGTAACAATTCAATTAATATTTCTTTTGTTGTTTAGTCGTGATGAGGTGACAAACAAACTTACAGACATAGTTTTCGGAACAAATGGTATAACAAGAATGTGAGCTATTAAGATTATTACATAAAATTTATCAACACACATTACAGAGACAATATCGTTGAACACAATTATTATTGTGGCAATTTCGAAATAATATTGTATGTACGTTTGGGTCTTATATCTTGAGGAGTTTATTTGAAGACTTGACTAACTTATGGTTAAGTAACTATCGTGATGAAACTTGAGTATAATGTTCTAGGATTGTTTGCAGTAAGCTCTGTGATCGGTACTTTGTTTTAAAAGGCTACATTGCTGCTAAGATATAGATATAGAGAGATAATAATATGCTCAACAAACAGAATTCTATCTCCATCTACCTAATAAGAGTAAAAGTTAAGTCTTTAGAATCCTTTAACAATTTTTTTTTACACTAGAAGTGTTTAGTTTGGGAAGAACAATACTTCATCATTAACTTGGGATTTTATATAATGTGATACTATTTTCTCACGACGACCAGTCTGAAGTGACACAGCTATAGAAGCTGCATATAGGAGCTTTATGTCTATTTTCACTTTATTTTCCCTCATTAAATAAAACAGCCATCAGACTTGAATAAAATGTTAGACGCGTATTTATTATTTAACTTTCTTTTTAAGATAAAAAATACCGCAAACGGAAAGCACGTTAAACAGTAGGTCCCGGCTGTCATACATAGATCTTTGGCAGTCGTTAAGTCAATTCTGACAACCAGTCTTACTATGGGATACTGTGTTTCCCAGTAAAATGGGTTGTGGAGGTCAGATAGGCAGTCGCTCCATGTAAAATACGGTATGGTATTCAGCTGAATCCGGTATGACTGGTAGCCGACCCCAACATAGTTGGGAAAAGGCTCGGGAGATGATGATAAAAATACCGCAACATATTTACTGTGCCTATCTATACATTATTAAACAAAATACCATTAT
This sequence comes from Autographa pulchrina, assembly GCA_905475315.1. Taxonomy (NCBI): domain Eukaryota; kingdom Metazoa; phylum Arthropoda; class Insecta; order Lepidoptera; family Noctuidae; genus Autographa; species Autographa pulchrina. The sequence goes on from FR997775.1 coordinate 6,716,753, forward strand.
GATAAAAATTATGGGATTATATTGTAATATTAAATGTCTACAAAAACCGAACACCATGTCCTTATTTATATAGGCCCAAAAAGGAGTGGCGATTTTTACAATCAACATAATTAATAATTAAATCAGTTCACAGATATTTACATTAAATTGACATAAAGAAGTAGATATAAACATATATTTCTGTAATAATGGCTTTGCCTATTATGTATATATGCGTGTTCTTAACTATCAAAAAAGTCTAATAGGCTTTTAAAATAGGCATTCGTTTTATAGTGACTTAAAACGTTAGAGCTAAGAGCGGATTTTATAGTTAAGAAGAATATAACGGTACATTAAAGTTTCCTTTCATTGAAACCTTTTTATTATGTAGCTAATCCAATGAAACACCAAAATGTGTAATAAGAAAAAGCAATTATTCCAAATTAATTGTATGTTACTATGAATTTAATAAGACTACGGTATTCAGCTGAATCCGGTAAGACTGGTAGCCGACCCCAACATAGATTGGAAAAGGCTCGGCAGATGATGCAGATGATGATGATGAATTCAACTAGACCTCCAGTTAATTAATCGTGAAATTCAAATTAATTATTCTGTAAAACAAAATAATAAAATGAACGTGTCTTGAAGAAATAAAAAATAAACTCAACAATTATTGTTGATGGCGAAATTAATTTTAGTGCGTGAGAAATTGGTGCTATTTAACGCACATTCATAATAAAAGGAGTTAAACTTAACACCTGTTGTATACACGCTATAATGCGAGTAATAGTAGCGAAATTTACAAATAAACACACGTATTATGCATAAATGAATGCTGTTGAAATACGAATAGTTTAGATACTATAAAAAAAATCCTATTTTTTAGATCGATAGATTTAATGCTGCCGTCTAATTTCGAACAACTTTTGCATCTTACATAGAAAAACATCTATATTTTACTGTGCTCAAGAAAAGATGGACCGATTTTAATGATCATTGATGGAATCTTCTCCACCCTGACTAGCAGAATAATATAGAAAATAGTCAAGAAAAAAGAAGGTGTAATGGAAATGGGGCAGGTGTGTGTCAGAGCGGGTGAAAACGCGTTGCACAGCTAGTTTAAAATAAATTGAAAAATTAATCCAAGTATCTATATCTTACTTGTTCTATTGCTTGTACTTATACCTCATGACTTTAAAATTTTAGAGAAAGCTAGCTTTAAAAGCTGGCTCAATCCATCAATAGATCATTAATATATTATTTTGTTGAACCAATCGAATCCCACGTTTTTATAACCCATACAAATAAATGAAAACTAATAATCAATAGGTATAATGTTGCCACAGTTGATAATTCAATAAAAAATAACATCGATAAAATCATAACTTTTCATCGATAAATTCTGTAACTAATATATCGATTTGCATTAAATACAGAAAGTAATATCGTATCTATTAACTTATGTATTATTTATATAAAAGATAAATAGTTTGTTGTATATAATACAGGTCGAAAAAAAGTAAAGCGCAGTTTGACTGAACGGCTTAATCAGTTTTCTTATGAAAGACTTCAACGAGTTGGAGGTGCAAATAGTTTATAATTTTATACACATTTTTTTGTTTGTAACTGAAACTTTAAACATTATGCAGGCTATGTTGAATGCAATATTTCTTATGTAGGGGGTGCAGGTATTTTTCGTATTCAATATTTATAAATCTCTGTATGGTTATTAAAAGTATTTTTTCGCTTCTGCAAGTATTTATCCAAATTAAATAATCTATGATTGAAATATTGTTGCTTATTGTGCAATAAATTCAAAGTAAAAGAATACCTAATATTTTATTATCTCTACATACTTAATTTACAAAATGTATCTGATTTCATAAATAAATTAATATAAAACTAAAACAGAACCATAAAATTTAACGTAAACTGGTTCAAAAAATAAAGATTCAATATTAGTTTTTATGTATTGTATCGAAAAGATCTGAAATGTATAAATTTTATATTGACTCAGAATGGAATGCATTTTAGAATTAAATCAAGCAAATAATTAATTAGTCAGTGTCACTAAACAGTTAGTTATTTTAAAGAATTTAGACAACATTGATTTATTTGCAATGCTTGAATACATTTAAATATTAAAAAATATCTTATATTTATATATTTATAACTATAAAGGTATAAATATACTTTAAAGGTAAAAAAAAGAACAAAAAAATCAGAAACCAAAATCATGTATATCCTTTTTCGGGATTCTCTTATATCCTTTACCAAATCTCATCAAAATCTGCTAAGTAGTTGAGGCGTAAACGCATAACAAACATACAATATCTCACATCAATAATTTTACTACTAATAAAATGCATATTATTATGCTACTTAAATACCATCTTACACAAGATGAAGTGTCTTCACAATAATTAACTACCTTATAACGACAAACCAATGTTTAATAACTGAATGCTGAGTGCTACTTGCAGCTTTCATCTGTTACTCGGTTGCCATGGTTACGGAACATTCGCGCTTCACCGCCGCTCAACAGGTTGAAACAAAAGATGTCATGTCTGACTGTTTGGTCGTGTGTGTAGGAAAATGATACGGTGTTGCTAGTTGGATTGACACAATGATTGTATGGATGTTAAAGAAAATTATTGGTTATATGCTAGATTAATTGTTATTAAGACAAAATATTATAAGGTGTTTTTATTTTTTTTTGTGTGAAATTTTTAAATAAAAATTGTCCTGTTTGGTATGATTTAAATTCAATTCAAATAAATGTCAACTTATAAAACAAGCTTTAAACCTAAAGTACTCTCAACATAGTTTATCAACAACTTATATCTTTAATTACCTATCACAATACATATTATTGCAAATAATCAACTTTGCATAATACTAATTATTTCATCTTTTTTAGTTGTAATATGCCTACTTGCTGTCTGTGGATGTCGTGGTGGCCTAGCGGGATGTCGTGGTGGCTTAGCGATTCAATGAACGGATTTGTATGAACAAGGTTGCAGGTTCGAACCCAGGCAAGTACCAATGTGGCTTTTTCAAAGTTATATGTACTTTCTTAATTATTCTAAGACACTTCTGACAAACGGTGAAGGAAAACATCGTGAGGAAACCTGGATTCCAAAATTTGGGATATAATCTAAAATCGCCAATCCGCAGAGAGCAAGCGTGGTGATTAATGCTCGTGCCTTCTCTGTATGGGAAAAGGCCTGTGCCCAGCAGTGGGACGTTTATAGGCTGGATTATATGCCTACCGAAAGTTTGACAAATCTACAATGGTAATATAAAATTATAAAATAAACCAAATAACTTAGATTGCAGTCAATCATAACATTTGGTACGGCTTAATTAGAGCGGCGAAATGAAAGACATAAAACCCTTTTACCCTTTCCTTAAAAGACAAACGATAATTTAGGTATACAATATCTCAGAAATATATAATGAAAAAAAAGTGTTCCCCATATTTTCACACTGTCTCTACAAACGTCAAACCGCAGAACCTGAGCAACTAACAAATACAATATTACGAATGATTACTGTTTTACAAATGTTTATTATTAATTAAATCGTATTAAATTATGGATAATTAAATGTTTAGTACAAATTTATAATTAATTTTTAATTAATATGCAGTTATAATATCAAATGTAATTAAGTATTACTTACTACGGCATATTCTTCTCATCATTTGAATCATGTTACTAAATTGCGAATTGTTTGTCATTCTGCAATATTATCATAAACCTTTGCAATAATTTATAGTTCCTACTGTATTCTTGAGCAGAAAATAATAATTTTCTTAATTAAGGATTAATGGTTGCTTTTAATAATGATTAGTTTTGGTTAAGTCTATTTCGAAAGGATAGATTGTAAGTTTAATTAGATGTAAAGACGAATACCTATAATACTTATTTCAATTAAACACAATTATAATTATTATTAAGGACTTATATGGTGTGTATTTTATATTGTCGTTTGTGAAATCAATTTGTTATACAGCAAGATATGTCTAAATTACTTGTCTATCGTAACATAGGTACCTCATACAGTTTACTATGTTTTTGTATTTGTAAACACTACTTATATATTTTTAATAGTAGCTTCGTTTTTACACCTGTTTTGCTTAGATTGTTTGCACATAAATAATCGGTTACTTAAGACAACTTAAACTAGTGTTTCAGTTACTGACAAGACGTGCACGTACCTTATAGTTCTCAGTTAATTAAAACGCTAATTACACTTCACTTTAGAAGTTATTTCACAAGTCACATCAGGTTACGTACACTCCGACACTCACACATCTACTATATGTCAACAAAGTCCACTTTACCTAAACAATAGAAAACATTGTTTCATTATATTGTTATCAGATTTTTTTCGCACAAGTCTCTAAGCAAGTTACAGGTGTAACGTAAACGCACAAGTTACAGCCATACATTACCAAAACATCCGAAAAAAAATGTTTTTCGAAACGTCACATTCCGCGTTTCATTTTCCGATCGCGTCGCCGTATAAGGGCGCGTCAAAAACGCGGCTGTGTGCGTAACAACCTGACCATAAGCTTGCGTAGACGCAACTGAAATCACCTTGCAAGGCCCACTATACCTCTCTCACTCTAAACATGTTTCTGTTTCGTTCTAGCGGGCATTGTGCTCGGTCCAGCGACTGGTACGCAGCTTGACAATAAATTACGTATAGGAATCTAATCAGTTTAATAGATGTGTGATTTTTTTAAGTTTCTGACCGCTTGTAATTGTCGGACAGTGATGGAAGAAAAACACGTTCGAATTACGGTGAAAACGTCGTATTTACATAGATTAAGCGGTTAGAAAACAAGGCTTTGTCATTTAGCCTGATGACTTGAGGACTCGTGTGTTTTGTGCCAGTTCCTACACATTATATTCTAGTATTATTCTTAGTATCAAGTTTGATTTTATCTCGCTACTGTTATCTTTAATTTTCTTGGGCTAAGGAGGGCAGGCGCTGCCGACACGGACACGATGGCGTGACGATTAAGACGCGTTTGGAAAGGATTAGCTAGCGGAGAGAGGTGTTGATAAATGTGGGAGACCAAGCAGTGAAGCAACTTACAACAATATTAATATCGGAGAATAACGGAAATGAGAGCTTGTTTCATAGATTTATGTAGAAATTGATACGTCTATTTATTATTATTTTGGATGTGGGAATAACTAATTATAATATTATGTAGGTTAAACTTTTTCATTTTTCAACTCTTTCTTTTTCAAATTCGATTTAATATTGGCCTTCTACTCACATTTTTTTTTAAAAGAGTAACTATTGGAGTTTCTTGCCGGTTTTTCTCCATAGGAATGACATTTTGGAAATTGCAACTAGAGTCAGTAAATTTAACGTTTTAAAAGAGCTTGGAAAGGTCTATTTGAAATAAAAAAAAAAATAAATTTTATTCTAAAACTTTCTTATTAATTATAGTGGTTTCTTGAAGTGCCTACTCCTGTTTTTGTATAATCAGACAATCGACATTAAACACATTGCCCGTGTAAAGACATAATATGTATATTATATGTCAGTAGTATTTAAAAGCTTAAATATTATGACTAATTTAAAAAAAAAAAATCCAATACAATAATGTTATCTAATTATTGTTTTTTAGTCAAACTCCTGGTAGAGAAAAACAAAAGAAGATTGCTTATTGTCTCCAGAGGGAAAAAATAATACTTAATAGACATTGGAATATATCTTGTAAGGTATACTACAGTATACGTTTCGTTATTGTTTTCCCACAATACTAAGATATCGGCCATTTAGTTGCAGAATAGAAAGGATTACGACTGCATTCTTCAATAACATTCACTTTTAATGAAACGGTTCCTAGGATTGCTAGATAATCTTTTGGTTAGTTTGTGCGTACAGATTAACTTAAAGTTTAAGCAGTGTTATTTTATTTGTTTATTTACTTTTGTTGTTTTAATGATATAAACCATATCCATACTTATTTTATGAATGCAAAAGTCACTCTGATGAAATTTGTGAACTAAAAAAAGCATATATAGGCCATTTTTTTGTAACGATAACATTTGTCTACGAGTTATAAATATTTTATTTTTTGGTTTGAATTATTAGCACAAACATATTGTACAAGTACCTATGGGTCACATTATTGGTTTTCCCGCTCAAGGATCGAACTTACAACCTGCAGTACAACAGTCTAACCTCTTCTCCGTTGTGGTCACTAACACTATTTGTCCGAGTCTGCTTTCGACCACGGCATGTGTACCCAGTCGAAACGTCAAGCCCTATAAACACTATCTGTTGTTTTTTAATTAAAGACTACATTGATGGAATTGAATATTGATGGCATCTTGCTTTCAATTTTTTTAAGTGTTGTTATTTATTTATTTCTAAGTAGGTAACTCTCTCATTTATACGTCACATAAAAGCTGGTTTAAATTAATGCCATCTTACACAATACACAATGAGCGCCACAAATAATGAAGCCATGTACGTCATATAAATTGTGAACAATAACCATATATCTAATTGAGTACTGCTTACATTAAGTTACACAGCTTGTAATTGGCGTTGGGCAACAAATCGCATGGGTTCATGTTCGATGCCCGGGTCAAACGGCCGGTGGTTTTATGATACCTCATTATATATTCAGACAACACATTGCAGGAGCTTTTATAATATTAATTGTTTTATTATAATTAGTTTTAGATGAAAGTTGAACAGCTGAAACGTTTTTAGTGTTTTGGTGTTTATTTAATCTGTATTTTACATTAAACATTATTCATACTATCATACATACTACATGAAATTGTAGTAGTACAATGCAATTTTTGCTATTATCTGTACTGAAATCCTTTATCTTAAAAAAAGAACTTGCAAAGCTAACCTTACCTACGCTTACCTATTGTAATATTTTTTTTTAATATAATTCTAGATGTCGTATTGCCTTAATTGCTGAAGTTTAACTTAAAAGTTTTAGTATCATAAAGGATAACTGTCACATATTTATAGTAATATAATTCACGGGCGCGTACATGTATAAATACTTTTTTTTTCGTCTATTCCCGTGAATTATATTAATATAAACATGCAGTACGATAGTTTAAAAGTTATAACTGTCACCTATTGTCTTGTTATCACTATAGATAAGTTGTAAAACCAAAGTGTTGTTAAGTCTTGTTACAGTGTATCCAAGCGTTACGTGTTGCGGTATTTCAAACCGCAGGGAAATGGTTCGTTGTTTTATGTTATATCACACATTATATGAGATGCTTAGGATGTTAAGTAAAAATATCGGAGTTTACTTTTGTGTGTAGTATCTCTAATATCTAAAATTATTCATTACAGTTCATTTAGTGAGTTACAAAATAAAACTTACAACCATATGCACAAAATCTTAGGGTGCGTCCACGTCTGACGAACGGCTCGCGAGTCGTTCGCGAGCCGTTCGGGAGCCGTTCGCGAGCCGTTCGTGAGCCGCTCGCAAACACGCCGCGAACGCAACGCCGTCTGACAGACGTGCGCGCGCTACTCGTGGCATGATCGCGAGCGGTTCGCGAGCATGCCGCGAGCGGTTGGCGAACGTCTCACGAGCAGCTCGTGTAATGCTCGTTCGTCAGATGTGGACGCTCCCTTATTTTGGTGACTTACGGTCTTCTTCCAATTGCAAAAAATCGTAATTCAGCGACTTTTGGTCTATATACATATATGCAATTGCAGTAATCTTTTGCTAATTCGTTTACAAAACAAATGGAAGTATGTTTTACAATTGTCATAATGAAGGCTTTGCCTGTTTGCTATATTAATGAAATTGGAACGAATTGCGTTATAATTTTATACCGATATTAATTCCGTTTTAAGTACTCTACAATACTTTACGAACATTTAAATTCTGTAAATAAAAACAACAATAACTAAAAACTCAACATAATGTTTAGTGACAGTAAATACCTAATTACCGCACCTTTATACAAACAGTGCCATACAGGGGGAATATTACAATTTGTAATACAATGCGTGTGGGGCACAAAAAGTGGACTCTCCCCAAAGAGTGGCAGTCAGGCGACTCGCCTTACTTGTACTTGTTGTGTTTTGTAAAGTACAAGTGTACGCAAAAGGTCTAGTAATGCGTAATGCGGGGGCACATGGTTTGCGTAAATGAAGAAGTACCTATTTTCTTTGAGGCCGTGTTGTTTTTGATATTGTAAATAGTTTTGTTTTTTATAAGTAATTTTCACGTAAGTGTTAGATATTATGATGTTTTGACAGTTTCTTTCTATACTTTGCGAATTAGAATATAATTTTTCACGCGAAAATTTGAGACTTTTAAATCGCGAGGTTGACTTTCGGTTTAAATTATGAGCTATAGCTTTTTACCTAAAAGAAAATAAAAAGCTCGTATGGAAAAGCCTTGTGTTCTTCTATTATTATGCTATATTTTTTTTGCCATCTACGATCATTGTATAAAATAATGAAAGTTGAAGTATCAGCTGTTTTCTGTACAAGATGGATGTTAGTGGATAATTTCGATAATCTACTTTCAAAGTCCAGAAAATTATGTGTAATGGGAGTAAATTTTCGGAAAAAATAATACTTATTAAACTGTGTTTATTTCTAAGATATATACAAAGTTATCCTTCTGATTTAAGTATGTAGTTAGTATAACAGGAGAGTTTTTTGCGTAACACTTAGGTATGGCAAATACGGAACATTTGCAAGGGAGGCGCGGTTGTACTCTACATGAGTCGAGTGGTAAACGACTAATGGATGCTGGACATCTAGCAGGTTAAGCTGCGCGCAGCGAGGTCGTATGTTGGATGGGAAATATTTATTGTTGTACACATTATTTATGTTTAATAAACTTTCGAGCATATTATGATCTTATCAAATACAATCGTTTTGATGGTTTACTCTAGTTTGATTGAAAACTAATAATAGATGGGTAATGTTTAAATATCTAATTAATTGAATTATCTTTTTAGCGATTTTAGGAATATTTGGTAGGATTTCCCAGCATTTTCAAACTTTTGATAGTAAAATAATTTGAACTTTTCATCATTGCTCTTATATTTAGTGTTAAAAGCTCTAACAAGCAATATCCTAAAAAATAGCTATCCTAAAAATTGATTTTCATTCAACTATCTAGGAGAAAACCAGTTACTAATTAACTAAGATCATTTGTTACGGTATCTTCTAAATAGGTACCTACCTAATTAAATAACTTTAAATATACGTTGTTTTTGCAAAATTATTCGCTTATTAGTTTAAATTAATTTAATTTCTTGATTAATGATGCCGTAGGACATGTTTCGCATTCTTTAATGGATTAAGATAAAATGATGTCATATTATTAACTTGTGATATGACTAATGAATGCGATGGGCCACTGGTCAATTTATTAAGTCTAGTATGTATTTTGTGTATGAAAATAAAGTTGTGTTGTGTAAAAAATAATGAAATATATTTACATGCTTTTTTTCTAAGAATTTCTCTTTTAACGTGTTTGTCATAGGTATCATTATAAAAAGTAGGATGTTTCAATTCGTCTATTAGAAAAGCTAAATAACTGGCATTTAGAACGAAGTATTGCCAATTTACGCGCATATAAATTACTTAGGTAGGTTAGGTACTGTCTTTGTCCAGCAGTGGAAGTCTTTCGGTTGATACCTATGATGATGATGATAAAATTACGTAGATAATAGGTATGTTTTGACTTTATGCGGATAAAATCTTGTATTTTTATTTTTATTTATTTAATCATTTATGTACCTACACACAATACTTTAACAAATAATATTATTGTATGTTTAGATTATAAAATATTTAAAAAAGTAATACATAACATTTGCCTAGTTCAAGCAAGCATTAAAAAAAAAAAAACTTACAGTTCTCACCATGTGGATGAGAAAATACAACAATCCTAGCTAATACAAGAACTCTACAACAAAAAAATAAATCCTCAATTTAACCTTTCATTTCAGACATAAACCAAAATAGTTACTACCTTAACCAAAAAATAATTAAAATCAAGTAAACTCCAAACTTTTCCTTAAAAAATTCGAGCTAGTTAAGTTCGCGGTACCGACGTAAGTGCACATTATCGAATTCCTGAACAAGCGGTTAAAACAAAACGAGATCTCATTACCTCCGGTTAAAGTGTATCAACAATCGTTACCTTAAACTTGAATACGAAATAAGTTTCGTAAGGTAGCCTTCACAATGCTGATTAAAAATAAAAGTCAATTTCATAAACTACGAACGTAAGCTTTAATTATGACTTTATGAGCACGACAGTTTCACTATATTTTTTAAATACGTCTGAATGAAACTTTGTTTACAGTCGAAATGTACAATATTACTTTTTTTACAAAAAAATGGATTTGTTATATCAACTTGTATTTTAAAATAGGAGAGCATGTCAAGTTAAATAATTATATAGGGTACCTATTGCCATATAGGTTACAAAGGCATCCCATGCCTTTTTATTCCAAGTATTTTTCTTGTTAAAAACTCATTATTTTTACACGACTGCCCAAAAAGGAGTGTTATGCTTTCAGGGTTCATGTATGTATGTATGTAGGTATGTATGTATGTATGTATGTATGTTTGTGAGTTTCTTTATTCCACCATAACTTCTAAAAGGCTTGACCGATTTCAATGTTTGTGGTATCATTAGAAGCTTTGAGTTATCCCGAGTGACATAGGCTATGTGGACATTAAAAAATGGTCAAGTGTGAGTCGAAATCGCCTGCAAAGGGTTCCGAACGAAATTTTTTTTTGTGTTGTGTCATGCTTTTTTGTTGTTCACTAAAAGGTATTAAATAAAAAAAATATAATTAAAAATTAAAAAACACGCCTGCCATGTAAAAAAAATTAAAAACAAGTCAAATATTTGCAGTCGGGGGACCTGTAATGAATTGTTCCAAGTAACCGACCCCGACTGCAAATATTTGACTTGTTTTTAATTTTTTTTACATGGCAGGCGTGTTTTTTAATTTTTAATTATATTTTTTTTATTTGACTTCCACACAACCTAAAAATAAATATTTTAAAATACAATAAAGCTCAAATGCATGACGTCAAATTAATTTTTCACAAATCACATAATTTCCATCAAAATTACATAAAACCTCCACGGTGACCACAAGTTAACATCCGAATCCCGTTACCCGTTACCGAAACACCAAAACAATAAAATTGCCTCGCCCCGCCCACAATCGTACGATAAATCAGTGCAGAACACAATTATAAGAAATTACACCAGCTGTTATAATTAAAAATGGTTGTATTTCATTAATGTGTCGATTATTAACAAATAAACAAGACCACCACGAAACTACCTCGGTTTTAATAAACAAATAAATTGCAGGTTTTTTGTCTGATTACTGATTAAAAGTACTGAATTTTTCATGGTTTATGTTTATGTGTAAAGAGACTTTTCTCACACATTAATTGGGTTTTTGGCTTTGTAACTTTTTTAGACCAAAACAGCTACTACACGACGAGAAATATTTAGTAAGTATTTAGGTACATCAAATTGATTCTAAGGGAAAATATAGAGAACGGTATTGAAAAGGAGTAGAATTCAGTTTATATAAAATGTTCCGTCAGTTTTTCACAAGACCACCTTTTTATTGCTCACTTTGACAGTCACTACAACGGTAACTTCACAATAAAAACATAATAAATTACCACATTTTTTTGTTTCAAAACATCTGCGAATCATTCCAAACATTCCCATAATTGGCCTCTACATAATATATTCAATAATGATATAAAATACTAAATGATAGATGATCAAATTACGTCGGCTTAATAAATCAAAATGGCAGAAGCGTTTTAACTAAAATATCATTACTAACTATCAAAATTAAAAGTTTAAATCGTTAATAATTCTTTCACTGAGTAAAATAGGATTCTATTAAAAACCTCTGATATCAGAAACCAGTCAGTAATTATTTTATAGAGTTATGACGTATTGACAAGTGATTAAATACAGCTATTTATTTTAAATGTTGTTAATGCGCTGATGAAGAAGTTAGTTTTGTAAGTACCTACGCAATAACAAGTTTAAGTTACAACTGGTAACTGTTAACATTTTACCAGTTTAAAATTAATCTCTGCAAAAAATATCGGTTATATATTATAAACGATTTACTTAAAAATAAATACAAGTAGGTATATAATATACGGTAACTTTACTGTTACATTGGAGTTGATAATAAAATTATTGTGTTTGTAATTCTTCAAAACTGTGGTCTCAATTGTTAGCAGTTATCTGAAAAGTAAAGACTTTTACGTCTAAAATAACTAAATTAGACCAATAATGAGTACCTATCTCAAACTACTCTAAACAATATTTACTTGTCAAGTCAGTTAGTGAATATTTAGTTCGGGTTTAATGGTATAAACCAAAAGATAACCGTTAAAACTACCAAACGTCACAACAAGATTCAGAATCTTAAATTTAGATCACCTGTTTATATTTAATAAAAGCGTAAATAAAGATGTCTCCCAATAACGGGGTGTAATACCAGTTTTATGATATTTTTATTGGTAAATTTTATAGTAACGATAAAAGAAAGCGGCCGGTCGCCATCACAAGTTAAACACAGCTTTTACTGTTTCCCCTGCATTACATACATTTACAACTTAAGGAGTAAATAAAGCACCGCTTATTAATCTAAATTAGAAGTTCCTAGTCTCTTAGCAGTCGGTAGATAGCACTAAAGTGGCTTAACAGGAATCAGAGAGATTTAAAAAAGCCGCTGCCTTCGAAACTCAATTATCTATACGACCAATTGTCCGAAGCTCCGACCAATAAAATTAATCTGAACACAACCAACGCCATTACATACGGGACCGTATTAATCTCAAAGCGTTGATTAGTAAAACTATAAAAGCGGAAGTATCACAAGAATGCGGTTAATGAGAGACTGAAACCCGATTTTATGGTTGATCGTTAAAATGGCCGACAATTGTCTAATTGTTGCCTACTAAACAACTAGCATCGTGGGAAGACGATGCCTCACTGACGGTGAAAGTCAAAAACTTGACGGTTTTATAGCGTCACCCGAATTCGAAATTCGAATTGTAATCGAAACAACGAATCGCTTTTAAGTTCTTATTTTTTTTAAATCAATTTGTTTTTTATTGTATTAGGAATTTTATTGGCTTCTTAGTTAGATTAGATTTTTAACGTTGAAAACAGCCACTGTTTTAAGTATTAATGCTCGAATCTGGGTCCTATTATTTTTAATGACGAGGTCAAGCCCTTGCCTTGTATTGTACCCTTTTTAAATTAAATTAGGGACTTATTCTTTACATACCTTAAAGCGTTACATACCATACCTAAATCAAAAAGACACAAATGATAAGTAAGTTTTAGATTTCGTTTCTTGCAATCATAAAAATAACTCAACGTACCTTGTTTTTGTGGTTATAGTTTACAAACATAACCTGTACCTGTATTGTGTTATAATCTCAAATAACTACCTTCTTTTAAAAGTATTTAGTTTTTAAAGACACTTTAAAAATACATTTCCCCACATAAATACTATCTAAAACTTCCTCATTAGACCGCACAACAAACTATCAAATTAGACCCATTCAAGAACCATTCAATATCGCAAACTGATCGTCAGTCTTACACATGTTTGCATAAAAACAGAAACTCAAGACCGACTCTATTCAAACGCGCCGCGACATTTTTCCGTCGAGTTTTTCCCCGACAAGTCGCAACATTGAATGCGACAGCGACAATAAGTCGCCGACACGTTGTTGACAAGTCGCAATGTCGGACGCCACTTTAAAGTTTAATTGGATGCGTTTTGATCATTGATTTGTTTGTAGTTAGCGAATGTATGGCGTAGTTCGGTTTCATTGGAATAAATTATTTGTATTGCTGGGAACAATTATAGAGTACTTTAAAGTGAAAAAAATATTTTAGTTTTAAAAATAAATATTTAATCGGTATTTAACTAATTTACTCTATCGACCAAATAGTGAATTTTGATAAAATAATTAAAACGTTTAAAACTTCAGACATCTTATCTCATCTTAAATTTTAAGCACATTTAAATAATGAAGAACTCATGAACACGTTTGTAGTTATTTATTCAGAGATAAGTAGGTACAAATAGCTTTTCGTAACCCATATGTTCACATATTTTCAATAAAATATACACCCACATTACAATACGCACAATGTTATTAATACAAGCAGCCAGATTTACACTGAATGATATAGGTACCTCATAAATCAAACCATGATTTTATGCACATACGTTACAGCAACACAAAAGCGCAAGTATTAATAATACTAACGTATTTAACGCTAAACAACCTTAACACAAATAAAAACTAATTACATTACATTTATCATCTAACCATGTCATCAAAACAACCCACTTAGATAAAATCATACATAATTGTATTAAAAATGTATGAATCGTCAGTGCGTGACACCACAATGGGTATATAATTGTCTGAGTAAACACACCCAGTTTTTGTTCGACCAATCAAGAATAATCATCACACTATTACATGCACTGTTAACCCTGTAATTGTCGTAATATAAAAAATACTAAGCGTGCACTACGTGCAATCTCGCACTATAGTATTACCAACATAAATTTACGTGTCTACAACTAAAATACAATCAATTTTACACCTTATCTCAACTGGATAGAGGTCTGTTAAGATTTTGAGAGATGTATAATTCCTGTGCGTCGAAGCGTTAAGCCTTTGATTTTGGTGTGGAATGTCTAAGGGCGTCGGTCTAATTGAACTGATTTTAACACAATTTACACCTAATCTTCTTTTGTTTTTTAACTTGTTCGGAAAATGTGTGTTCTTTATTACATTTCATTTGTTTTGTCATTGCTGTTCAATTAAGGTTTATTTATTTTAAGTATTTTAATTGCGGAGTATTTACTTAAAGGTTGTTTATAATTATATATTTATTAATGAGTTTACTTATAAGTGCCGTTTTACTGCGAATTCTTTTGATCTAGATCTTTTTATTCGGGCTGCGGAGGGTAAGCAATATTTGTCACATGTCGAAGGTTTTAATGGTTCTTTTTTCATAGCTTTAGGAATACTGATAATAAAATTCTGCTCATTTAGTATAAAAAAATATAAGTTTATCACGTGACGGTTTTTTTTAATACTAAGTAATAATTTAATTGTGTATTAGGTAAACCTTATTTAGATATTATGGTCTACTGATATAGAATGGATTTGATACTTATTATGATATGTTCTTTTTCATAAAATTTACTATTCGTAGTAAGTAAATTGTTGTTAATAATATGCGGACTATCAAGCGCCAGCGAATCAATATTTTATTACAAATTCAATAAAAATTCCAACGCCGAACCAATATCGTAAAAAATATTGTAAATCTTAATGTTTACCATTAAACATCGTCTATTGTGAATGCATTACAATTATAAATAATTGATAAGTGCCATGTTATTACCAGTTGTAAAGATAATTGCGAGCACGCGTTTGAGGGTTATACTGTATAATTACGATTGATACTAGGCTATCATGGAGCGTCGATAGGTGTTTGATTTCATATTACTTTAACCCTGAGGCTGCAGACCGAATTTTTAGAGTTATGTGTGATGACTGTGGTACCGTTTACTTTGCGAACTGGTAAGTACTGCTATATGCCAGTGCCTATACATATAAAAATCGATTGTGTAGAATTATGGTAGAGTTAAGTAAGTTTGACAAAATTGGTTAAGGTAATTGAAAAAGGTGGACAAATGATTTTGTTTCCATAGTGCAAGAGTTAAATACAAAGAGACGAAGATAATATAATTTCTCAATGGTTTGTGATGTAGAAATTATAAACCAGTCTATAAGACATTTAATTTAGAAGTACCATTACTTCTAAATTAAATGCCCGTTTTGTGTTTGAATACTTTTTACACAGAGAGTATTCATTTTTTATCGGATTAATGTTGTTTAAGTGTAAAACTATGATTATTAAATCCATTTTACTAGAAGGTTTTTGCTTAGGTACTATTTTTTATTACAGCTGTTGCAATCTGTAGCAAAAATATTGTTTTAATTCATACAAGCATGTTTCATATAACTACAGTTCTTTGTTTAAGTAAAAGTACAGAACCCAAGTGTAAAAATGACTTTCGTACTTTATTTTTTACTGTTTCTATAGCCCAGCTATCACGGTGTATAACTATTTCAATGATATTATTTCAAATTTTATGGTCCACTTTATTTATTGCTATTTTGTTTTAGTTTGTAGATTGAGAAAATTGTTATTGTTCAATGTTCATCTAAAAAAACTATTTCGCGTGATCTGTTTTTGTTATCCAAATTGTTACTAAGGTTACATTGCGAATAGAGTAATAATATTATAATATGTTAACCAAATTATGGTTCTGTTTTGTATCATGTGGCAATACAAATCATTCACTGATTTTTCAAAATAATAATAATATTCCGGGACAACTCACACACGGTTATCTGAACCCAAGCTAAGCAGAGCTTGTGTTATGGTAACCAGACAACTGATAAACATACTTATATATTTCTAAATACATACATATTATAGATAAATTATACCCAGACACAGAACAAATGATCGTGCTCATCACATAAAGCTTTGTCCTGGGTGGGAATCGAACCCACGACCTCCGGTATAGTAGTCAGGGTCACTAACCACTAGACCAACAGGCCCGTCGTCAAAATCATCCTTTTATTTAGAGGTTTGTTCCAACTTTCAAAAATAAGATCTTGGGTTGCATATAATATAGGTCTTTGATATACCTAAGACCTATACTTTGAGTTAAACAGTTGTGTCCTTATTATAATTATTTGTGAATTTAATATTAATAGTAGGTACATTCTTTTAATACACCTAAGTGATTTAATTTACTCATAACGATGGTTAATTGATTTGCCCGACAGACAATTATTTATGTCTGGGCCATAGCAATTAGCTTAGGTCTTTATTAAGCTTCACTTATTATATAATAACTAAATAAGTAAAATATTATATCTGTTTACATAATCATAGATTGTATTAGAAGTAACAGTAAAAAAAGGTTGTACACATATGTGTCTGACAATCAGGGGCCCGAGTCCGCTATTTTAAGTCAGTGAGTGGCGGGTTAATAAACGTTCCAGTGAACTTGTTATTGTGCCTAATTTTCGTATTCAGATAAGAACAGTCCCTTGCAATCCTACAATGACAACAGTGGCAAGTAGGTGTACATTTGTCATTAAACTAAAATGATCTGAATACGAAAATTAGGCACAAAAACAAGTACACTGGAACGTTTATTTACCCGCCACTCACTGATTTAAAATAGCGGACTCGGGCCAGGTGAGTTACGTGCTGTTCTCATTGCTAGGCTGTGAAATAGCCTGTATTTATTGGAGTCAAATATTTCATTGACCCTTTAATTTTTTCCGTTCAATACTTTTAAATATCGTTTAACACACATTTTAATTAAAGTAATATAAATAAGAATTTATAATAATAATCCAGCCTTTAATCGTTCCACTGCTGGGCACAGGCCTCTTCCCATATAGAGAAGGCACGAGCATTGATCACCACGCTTGCTCTCTGCGGGTTGTTTGTTTTCCTTTACCGTTTGTCAGAAGTGTCTTAGAATTATAAGAAAGTACAAAGTTATAGTTCGAACCTGCAACCTTGTGCATACAAATCCGTTCATTGAACCGCTAGGCCACCACGACATTTTATATTACTTTTACAAAATACAACCAATTGAATTAAAATACCCACATACAATTAAAACTTGTAAAACCAACTTCAAAGGTGTAAACAATTCTACAGAAAAATCGTTTTCCTAGCAATTAGTAAAGCATCTTCGGCTGTCAGTACTAACAGCCTTGGTATTGAATTCCGATGTCGGACGACCATTTGTACCACTTCGCGGCTCAGCTAGTTAGGGCCTACCATTGACCCGTCCGTCTTAGCGCCGACAATGGTCGTGTTGGCGACTAAGACCATTTAACAGTCGTGTTTTACGTGATAGATGATTTTTGTAATGGTATTTGTGTTTTTGGTTGGTTTATTATTGGTTTATTTTTTTTTAATGTTAAGTTTCAGTTTTGTTATTGCAAAAACCGTTAAAAGTAGGTTTGGTTTATATTCGATAGTAGTATTGATAGGTTTCAGGGTTAAGTTAGCTTTACTTTGAAAAATAATCGCCTTAATCGTAAAACTAATAAGGCAAGAGATATTATAACAATATGTATGAATATGTTCCAGCACTGAATTTTAAAGTATGAAATTCAAGAAAGCCCTAGTTATTTTTGTTTCGTTAGCAACAGTATATTAGTTATACATTTAAATTAATTAAATTATTCACAGATTCGAGATGTTTTTATTGATCACACCTGTATCACGTTTGGGGTCAACCCAAGACTTGCAATAAACCTGATTTGATCTTTAACCTCAGATTGTAAAAACAACAACTTTATTTAAATAACATTATAATGAGTTTGACTATAACTCCTTCTTCTCTATGTCAAATTTTAATTATCCAACCACCAGTTTCAATAACCTATCCGAGGATAGAGCTTATATTTGACTTCAAGGCCCTAAAAATGTTGTCAAATTCCTATCCCTAATAGATTAAACTATCCACAGATAGGTTATTGAAATTGGTCGTAAATGGCTTGACTACAATATCACTTGCATTTACCTTCACAACAAAAAGCATCTTTCAAGCCCTTTATTATAAAAGGTATTAAAAAAGTATTGCATAAAAATCTCGAGAGTCGAGGTTCATCCATTAAATTTATATTTAGTCGAGCTATCCGTAGCTATAATATATGTTTGTATGTTCGTTAATGTGTTTCTTTTTGTTTATCAATTTGTATTTGTCCCCATATTATCGGCAACACACCGGTCGGCTTACTTCACAAGGTTTGACGTGTATATAGAGTGGCTAAACCGATATTGTGACAGGTCGAGAAGGTGTGTTTTTGATACGTTATACAGAGGGTAAACAATTGTAAAGCTAGCGCACTCATGTTTGAGAATCTATGTTTACAGTCACATTAAACTTCATTTATTTTTTCAAATAATACTTTGAAGTAAGTTAAACATACAAAACATTTTCACCAAGGTCCAAATTATATTCAAGCTACTCATTATTTTCTTCTACATGCTTAAAATATTTACAGTAGTACCTACAAGTCTTATTTTATAACGTCCTGTTTAATATATTTAGGTAATCTATCATCTTTACAAAGTTGATTAATATTCAAACACAATAAAATCAAGAATACCTTACCTAAAGAAACTTCGAGAAAAACCTATTTTAAATTTACAAATATATACTACTTATTGGGTGATGTACTTAAAAATTAATTAAAACGGTCTGCTGGCTCAAATATTCTTCTTCGTCGGTATCATCAGCTCCACACAAGTCCCGCCGTACGCGTCGACATTTCTCATACACGTTACTACCGTCGAGGTTCATCGTTCGGTTTATTGGTCGACGTTTGTTACCCAGATAAAGTCTTGTATTAGCTTTTATAATACTATCTTTGGACTATATATTGTGGCCGCTAAGCACTTTAATGATTAAAACACTTATTTATTTACGATGTTATAAAATTGTACTTGTTTTTTTAAATTATTAATATTGTGTATCAAATATTCAAATGTTGGGAAAGTAATTGGGTTTTGGTTTGGATTTAGACTTTGATTCTAGGTCTCTATGGTTTTGTTTAGACTGACTGGGACGAAAATAATGTACAAGTTTCTTGAAATGTAATTTGCATAATATCATGCTGCGTTAAGCAAATTGGCAAGTTATTGAGGTACTACAGTGGTTGAGTATTTTGATTATTTGCATAAATTAATACTGTTTAATTATGTATTTATTATTGTTCATACTTTTGTTTAACGTTTTAGCTAAACATAAAGCAATTTGCCTGACTGGGGTCTATGCAATTTGACCTAATAAATAGGTAATTTTCGTGCGAATAGGTGCCCCTTGTTTTGGTAGCACAAATAATACCACTAAACAGTAACTAAAGTAAATCTGAAAGCTAATAAGTACAGTCACGTGTATACACTCTACCACACGAGTATAACAACCATTTAATACGAATTTCAACCTTAGTCCCTTGAAATAAGGATGAAATTAATATCAAAGTGTTGCCATCGATGTATGGTTGTTTGTACCATATAATAGGCTCTAATATTGGAATTCCATAGACACATGGTCTATGGACATAATAACTTGCCTATCTAATCTGCCTATTTCTGCGATTGCCTTTGTTAGAGAGATAACGTCAAGTAACACACGATAACACATTTATAAGCATTTGTTACAATACTTACGTAGATACAAATGGTATAGTATTTGTTATTACGAGAGATATTTGCATACAAGCCACGATTTTCTTTTGTTTCTCGTAGTACCTATGTGGTTATGGCTGATATTGTATGTTGAGCTTTTAAAGGATTTAGGTAGGTTTCAAGGGTAAACATCTAGAATGCCTAAAACAGTAATTAATTTTGTAGAAGATGATAGTAAACAAAGAAATTTTGTATCTACAAAATGGTCAAATTATTTTTTCCAAATAAATACCTTGCGTTTGATTTTTACACTAATTGAAATATATTTCTTATATTTGATTTATTTAATTTAGAAACTACACACAGTCATTGCGAAAAATATGTTAACATACCCCATTAAATATCTACTTCTATTAAAATGTGTAGTAGTCATTGACTTGTGCATCTTCTTTTTAAAGGTGTAAATTCTCACATGTTTTAAATGGTAAGACATCGAAATCGACACAAGATACTTTCAAAACACAAAACCCAATTTCGTTCCCAGTAAAAACCGTACGACCCAAAATCCAGACAATTTTCTCTCAGTTCACACCGTTTTAAAGACAGGTGTGAGAAAACATTTTGATAAACAAAAAGTACTATTGCTCTTGATAATGATGTCTGAGGGATTATTGAGGTGCACAAGAAAAATATAAGCACCTACATGGGTCATTTTCATTGTAAGGTGTTTAAATGTAAGGTACAAAGGGCTTATAAAACCGCTTAGTCTCGGTAAAAGGAAGCTAGAAGCATCTCTTTAGTTTAAGCCAGAATGAGTTCGGTCACCCTCTTTTCTAGTGCGTAAAAACTCTAAAAGGATTTCTATAAGGCATTGTACTTTGGTGTTAAACGATAATTGTAATCATTATCTAAGTAAATAATGCCTATAAAAAATGTGTCAACCAAGTTAAATTTGCATCAACTGATGTATGACGTACTGATGCCAATTTGGTCTGCAACTAAAAATTTATCAACATGAATCATTTTAGGCCAGTCTTTTGTCAATTCATTGTAACATTTCATTCACTGCCCATCTATCAACGCTCGCCTTAATTCCCGACCATTTTGCCACGATAGACGCACATTATCCAAAGATAATCAACTATGAATGAATGGAATATCCATCTAAGTCGACACAATAAAAATACTCAATGAACATTGACAGACAAAAAAGTCACCAACCAGTCTTAATGAGTTGCGGGCGTATAAAAATGCCGCGGCGGCAACCACAAAGGCAACCAGAGTAAATAAAAGATCACAGTCAATGTGAAAAGGTTTGCGTATTGTTTTATATTAAAGTGAAATAACAATAGGTAGCCCTTTCAATGGATAATGCCGCCACAATGAGGGGGGTTAGGCTGGGCTTATATGGCGGTGAGAATGTTTTGCGGTTGGTATGTGATGAGTTCTATTTCAGTATAGTAAGTGTAATTTTAAGCCTTTTTGTACGACGTAGTTCAGTGTATAGGTTCACTGTAGTAGAAAATAAAATTTGGTTTATGTTTGCTACATCATAATTATGATATCGTCAGACTTATTGTCATGTAACTAGGAACAGGACTGCTGTATTTTGTTACTAAGGATTTAATTACCCTAATATTTTAACTAGTAAGTTATCAGTGTTATATTATGATTGAACTATTTTCGATAACCACACTGAAGCTTTTGATCTTAATTAAGATTTTAATAGATCTTAAATAAGTTTACCAATTATATCAACCAATATACTTTAATAAGTTTGCGGTTCTAATGGAATGTCTTAGAACATATTATTAAAATCAAACTCTTTAATTCAGCAACCACCAACATATAAGCCAACCTTCTTCCCATCCGAACATAAGTGGACAACGAAGAGCGTTGTGAACATAATGTTGTAGTGAAATACAACATCACATTGTTCCGTCACCTGCGCACGTCAACCAGCGCAAGCGCAACACTTCTTATTATCTTAACGTGCATCACGCTTTTGTTTCTGATCGGGGCAACCTTGTGGGGTTTTGAACGTAGATTTGATATGTTGGTAATGAGATTAGGCATTTGATGTTTTGGGGGTTGATTTTATAAATGGATAGGGATATTTTGCGCTTTATAATTCGAACTCTATTTGAATTCTTTCAATACCTGGGCACCCCAACTAGCTTTTGATCAATTAGGATATTTAGCGTTTAAAAATCGTTAAGCTATTTAGTTTTTTTTTATATTAATTTTAAATTAGGAGATAATGCTAAGAAACGCACACACCTGACACATACTGTACTTAACTGTAGGTAATATTTATGTAGGTAAATCACAGTCGAAACCAAGGCCTATTTTCAGACTCGGAAAACCAAAATCCCATTCTTATTTGTTTGTCTGCTTAGTAAGTTTAAAAATGTTATGCACACCTGCAAAACTCATGGTTGCCGCACTCCTGCGCATTGTTTAATACTGAATGATTTAGTAGATATTAATATGACAGAGAAGACCTATCTGTTATGTTTTGAATATGACAACCCTTTGACGTCTTTGTCAATGACATCTATCTTTTGTTTTGTTATTTATACCAACGAAAATTATGCATGCATGCATGGCGGTGTATAGTGTACTTGTACGTACTCTTACACAAACTGTTTTTTATAAGTACCTACACTGTTTGTCTTATTTAAACTCATGCTATATATTTGAAGAGGAAATATATATTTTTTCTTCAAGTCTTGAATAGTAACAACAGGAAGCTGTGAAGGGCGTGTTCATTTTCTTGTTTAAGACACTTTATGGCCTGATTTAAAAAATAATCTTATTGATTTTGCTTTGCAAGAGAAATATTTTTACCTAGTGACTTGTAAATCTATCTTCAATGTATCGCAGACAGCTTATAGTGGTAACACACTTTTACGATGAATACCTTTGAACCTAAATAGATTACTTAACAATATACCTCAATCTTTATTTCCGCTTAGTAATGTAACCTCCAAAAAATATTTTCTAGAAAATACCAAAATACTAAAATCCCTAACCCTTCAAAACTCGCGTCCGTCCATGGCTTCCCCCACACTTCACCGCTCATTTTATAGCGTCGATAAGTGAGCAAGGGCAGTAATTACCGCTAATGGTTTCGATTGCTTGTGACAAATGAACAAACGGATGCGGTCGCGAAACTTGTTGCGAATATATTATACCATCTTTATTGGTTGCTTTAAAACAGATTTATTGGAGTTTTGTTCCATTTTTGTTGTGTAAAACGATTTTGGGAGTAATTTCCCAGTGCGATCCCTGAGTTAAAGTGGTTTCGCAAGCATTCTAATACCATTCTAATGAACATTTAGAAAGGAAAAAAATATATATTATATATCGTTATTGGATGATTTATTTATCAATTCATAGAACATAAAACAAAACAATATTTGGTAGCTTAATTTTACAAGAACTACTCATGATTTTTCATTTCGTCTCATGTTTTTAAACTGACTCTGGGCTTGTTAAACTTAATTGTTTTTACGAAGCTTTGGAAAAGTAATATTTAAATTACTAAACTGTATAATCAAGATTTTAAATATAAATAACATTCTTAAAAGTGATTTGCATACAAATTATGTAAAAAACTAATTGTTTAGCTTCTGCATCTATTATAATACTGTTGCTTTCCTAATTTATGTAAGATGTAAATCCGTTAATATAGTGATAAATATAGGAATTAGCATCATAATTAGGAAATTAATTTTATCATGAATACAAAATACTTTACTTGATGGTAAAATATTTTTTTAGTATGATTATAGAAAGGTATATTATGTACATTTTTTGGTAAACAAAATAAGCATAAATTATTAATTTTATAAAACTACAGGTGTGGTAATGAACCAAACTTTTCTCACAACCCATTCTAGACAGCAAAACTCTTTTAACCTAGATAATCAGAACCTCAAAACCAAGAAAAAAATATACAATTACAAACACCTTGCATTCTGGCATTTAAACTACGAGAGAACATCAAAACAGTAACAGAACCTCAAGAATAAAATTATAATATAAAGCGTATCAAAAGGCTCGAATCCCGGAATCCGAGATTATTTGAGCGTTTTGTTCTTTTTGTACGCAAACATGTGGTTGCTCATTTAGTGGTTGGGATTAACAATAAAAACGAAATTTGATCATTGCGGCCAGCTACGGTGATCCGTTAAGGCGAAGTTTTGAAAGTGTATAGATCTATATATATTTTTTTTTAATTTTAAGTGTTGCTATTTATTTGTATATTATGAATTTTATTGTTCTTGGGACTCATGATTTTTTTAACGCAAAATTATTTATCAAAATTAACATTACCTACGTTATTATTAAATTCGTACATGTCGTATTGTATGAATTGCATTTCTTGAACCATAAAATC
Source organism: Autographa pulchrina (assembly GCA_905475315.1). Lineage (NCBI taxonomy): Eukaryota > Metazoa > Arthropoda > Insecta > Lepidoptera > Noctuidae > Autographa > Autographa pulchrina. The sequence continues at coordinate 6,741,469 of FR997775.1, forward strand.
TTTGATTAAGTTTAAGTTTTGAATAATAACATTATGAAGAAATAAACCTGGCACAAAGAAAAAATCGATTAGTAGTTATTTTAAGTCAAGAAATCAAGGTAGAATATTAATTTAAAAAATAAATGAAAAAAAAAATGTATTTTATTGTAATAAGGTCAAAGAAACGTAATTTCAATAAAACTATTTAAATCAAAAAGTGACAACCCTGCCTTAAGCAGGCATTTGCCGCGTTATCAGATCATCGTCCGCTCTGTCCAACGTAAATAAATCCAATACTTTACTGCCCAGCCATTGTTATTCTCATTAACCCTTTGTCTCATTAGACCCCCGACTTCATATTCTACCTTATTTTTGTTACCGATGACAGCTCCGATTAGATCCTCCTTTCATTTTATTTTTTCTCTCGAAAACTTTTGTCCACCATTTTGTTTTTTCTTCTTTTTTCATCATATAAAATTTCAACCAGTCTTGTAATGCTGTAGTGTTTATTGCTATTCTTGTGTTTTGTTTTTCATATTTTAAAAACAATAACGTTTTGAATTCGGAATTTTATTTCAAATTGTTAGTTCTGAATGACGTTCCATTGTTGATTAAGTTTTAATTAAAGTCGATTGAGTGAAATTAATTGCTTTATAAGCGAACGTTTTTCATTTCTTTGTTTCGTTTTCAATTTAATTGATAAAATAATGTGAACTTTAAAATCAATTGCTGGCAATTAAGTATTGATAAAAAATGTTACTTGTTGTAAGTTTTTAAGAGATACATCCATAACGTGACGCTGTAATTGGTTTAAATTGACCGTTAAAGTGGAATTTTGTCACATACCTCCTTAATGTCAACCTCGTAATTACGTTTTCAGATGTTTATTATATACCTAACTGTAACTTTAAGTTTAACAAATGTTTATTATTTCGTATATTAGGACTATGACCAATAAATGGTGTTGAAATGCCAGAATTAAGGACAACTATTTCAATCTGTGTCAGTAAACCCCTCTATACACAAAATATACGACCTTTCGGAGACGTTGCATGTAATTACGACTTTTTAATATTTGATCGTTTTAATTTAAACTCAAAAATTCTACTTAACTTCACACCATAGGTGTACCAACAGTTATCAAAATAGATTAAATAGATAAAAAACATAAGAAATAAAGTTACCTGCCTAAACTAAATTCAATCATATAGGTTAGGTAGCAAATCTAGATTCATTCTAATTGGGTACCATCATCTGAACCTTATTAAAACGCTAACAGATTAGATAGGGCTCAATAAAGGTCGTTCACACGATCCTTTGTCGCAGCGGCCGGCGATCCGTCAGCGCACAGATATGGATGTCATGTGGGGTTGCCGCTACGGTTTAATTGATTATAACTTGTTTGGGAAAGCTATGGAGATAGTAGAAAATATTTGGTTTGGTTGTGTGGTTGTTGGGTTGTTATTTACCTAGATGTATTTTATTTGAGTTTTGCAGGTACATCAAATTATATGTATAAAGTGTTTTATTAAACACAAAAAAAACATAATAGGTAATTTGGTTTGTTCGTTTGTACCTATCTACTGTTAACACCTGACCTTAAAATAAATTCGTAAAATATTTGCTAAATTCTCACAAAAATAATAAAATAAACCACTTTATCAGGTACCTACATAATCAATAAAAATTCATATCGACAACACCATGTGAGAACAAATAAACGAAATATTTCAATAAGCATCTCCACGCCTTTCCTATCCGACGACAAAGTTTGACAATGGCCGCGGCATCTCCAAAGGGCTGACGAACAGGTGTAGTCGCGCCGGACCTGCGCGAGTTGCGCCTTCGCATCCCATACAAGAGATAGGAGGATGTTGATTAGTACAACTTAGCTATTTTCAAACTAGATTTATCTTAAGCTGACATGAGTTATTATGCTAATTTCGCAATTTTATTTTTTCAATGCTTTATATTATTTTTATTTTTTTCAAAGTTTGTCCAATATCTAATAGATTTTCAATGTATTTATGGTATGAAGTTATGAACATGAGTATTTATATATCACCTAGTTTATATTTTTGTCTAAATTCTATGCTTCGTTATACTATAATGCGTTCTTATTTTAAAAAATAAAATAAAAATCATTTATTTCATACAAAAAAGTTTAGTGGCAAAACAAAACATGACAAGGTTTAAAAACTACGAAAATCATGTAATTAAGGTACCTACTTATAATAATAATATGTATCATCCTGGATACCAATAAATAAATTAATAAACAGGAATATCAATAAATGTGTTAATTTAAATTTCCCTTTTTTCATTTCATTAGTTAGTATAATAACTTATAAAGCCGACCGAAGTGCAGTTACTCTTACATACAATTGTGTGTAAATTCGTACAACTTAACATAAGTTACATTACTTCAACGACTATTTAATTTGTCGTACATTAAGTTGTAACCAAAAAGGTTTATTTTTATTTTCAGAAGCTCTAAAATGCATGGAGTTAATGGTAAACAAGCTTTTAACTTTACTGATAAGGCAGTATGTTAAGTCGTAAATATTGTGACTATACCTTGTGGCAATCTTCTTCGTAACAAAGAAAGGACAAATTTTATAGTGATTTTTCGCTATCAACATGACAATATATTGTTTTGTTGATTGATAATGAATGTAGGCTTCATATCTACTTAATAATCCAGCCTATAAACGTGCCACTGCTGGGCACAGGCCTCTTCCCATATATCTCTATATTTAGTTATTAGGCACGAGCATTGATCACCACGCTTGCTCTCTGCGGATTGGCGATTTCAGATCCCAATTTTTGGAATCCAGGTTTCCTCACGATGTTTTCCTTCACCGTTTGTCAGGAGTGTCTTAGAATAATTAAGAAAGTACATATAACTTTGAAAAAACTTGCCTGGGTTCGAACCTGCAATCTTGTGCATACAAATCCGTTCATTGAACCGCTAGGCCACCACGACATATCTACTTTTATACAGACAAATATACGGAGGTCGACAGTCAAAATATTTTACATGTCGTAATGATAATATATTTTTGTACCTATATTACCTATATAACGAAGTAGTTTATTGTTATTCTAGGATAAAGCTCTCAAAAGCTTTTAAATGAGCTATTCCTAATAGAAATTGAATAAAAAATTCTTACTTAACTAAAATCAAGCTCATCTGAAAATTTTGTAGACTTAAATGTTTATTAAAAGTATTTAAAAAACGATAATGTACCATAACAAGTATCGCTGTTTCTTAAACCTTAAACCAAACCCTTATCGTCGCGGCTTTTCAGTTAAATGCTTACACGGGGCAATAGTGCCAATTTGTTGCATATTATCTACTGCAATGAACAGATAGCTTGACAGATTGGCATGTACTTAGTACGATGTGGGCGGCTGGGAAAAATGCCCCTTACTTGCCCAAGTAGCATAATTGAGGACTATTCATGCCCCATCAGAAGATTCGTTCAGTTTTAAGTGACAGTAGGCAATTATATTATTTTTGATTTTGTTATCAATTTATGTTAGACGGTGTAATTGAGAAGGAATAATATGATAGTGTTTTGTTTATAAGCTAGTAATCTCGAGATTGATTCGGAAGTATTTAAAGCACTGCCAAACAATCGTTGAGTAAGCATAAATAACTAGATATATACTTGTTGTCCATATATTCATTTAATTATTCATGTGCGCACACAGACTATTACAAAAACACTCCCTAATTGCTTTTTGGAGCATCCTTGTCTTTTAATTGTAATTTCTAGTACCATATTTCTGGTTTAACAATTTCTTTATTTCTGGTTTAATACACATTGTATACATTTATTGCAACACCTCACACGCCAAGCGTTAAAACAATTTTCCAAGCGCAATAATGCATATTTTAACCTGTCATACTTAATTAATCCCAAAACTCACTGATCTAATCTTAATCACTTTAGTTAGTTTGTAGTTAGACCTTACAAAACGACCTAATATTATTACCTTCTTAAAAAAAATCTTCTTTAAAAAATCGCTTACCTAGGCATATTCATCAAAAACACGAAAAGATCAGGTGCAAGATAATTATCATAAATATTGTTAAATTCATTACTTTATTACTTCACATGGCCGTAAACTACAATTATGTTTTATCCTATAATTTTCGATGCATAACTGCCTCACCTTTTGAGTATGTTAAATGATAATGATTATAATAAGAGTAAAAGAGATAGATAATGAAATGTCAACGATATAGATCAGTCATTCGTCATTCGATTTCGCTGTGTACGGACGTTATTCTTGTGTTTTTTGAAGTTATTTCGTGTGATTTCTGGTGCTTTTCGCCGGGTTGTCTTATATCGGCCCCTCTCGTTTCATCTTGGGGCTGTAGCCATAAGCCGTGGGCGCCATATTGAATTTTGTACTGGGCCTGGATGGTGCTTTCTCGCTCATCGGACTGTTGAGGGTGAGCAGCTTTATTATAAACTAAAAGTCGTGAACGCGCTCGGCGAGATTCGAACCAGAGTCGTCGCCGTGTGGAGGTGGCGGCGCGCGCCTCCGAGCCATCACAACATAGGCAGCGCGCGGCAAAATTAACCATCACTTCAAGCGTGCGGCCGGTACTAAGTCATTGCGACAGTTTAGCGACATTGTTATGACTATATCGTTTTACACTCTAGAACTCGGTACGGGTCGCTGCTAATTAGTAGATTGATATTGGAATAACTTCAAACGCAATTTGAATATTTTCTGTAATTGATTCATCCACGATTATTAAGAAATATGGCAAGCGTACGTCATTCACCACCTAGAAGTTATGCATCTAATCCGGACATACCATCACTTGCTGACACCGAAAGCAACGTTACTAACAGGAAACGTAAGCAGCCGGAGTGCGAACATAGCGATTTGCTTGCCTCTATTAAAAGAGACCTTAAGATAACGCTCGATGAGTGGAAGATTAGCTTAGATTCCAGGCTGGTTAACATAAATGATAGCATAAAATCCATTAAAACGGACTTAGAAACATATATAATTGAAACCAAAAAAGAAATGGATCTACTTCGAACAGAAAACGCATCAATTAAGCAACGTCTCGCCGAATTATCAGAGGAGGTTAGCGAGGTTAAGAACTCAGCCGATGTTATCTCCAACCAGTACGATGACTATGTAAAAAAATTAGATATTTTGAAAGAGCGCACAATGAGTAAAAATGCTATAATAGCCCTTGAAGCGAAAGTTGATAGTTTAGAACAACAAGCCAGGCAATGTAACCTTGAAATCTCCAACATTCCGGAAAGGCGTGGAGAAAATCTTCTTAATATATTGAACGACATTGGCAAGCACATTGACTGCTCAATCCCACGAGAAGAGGTGATCTCAGTGCATCGTGTTCCTCATGCTTTGTCCAGCGCAAGGCCTAAAAATATAGTTGCAAAACTAAAAACACGTATCTTGCGAGACAACGTCATAAGCGCGTGTCGACTGAAAAAAGGACTTAGCTCTGTTCAGTTGGGCATTCCTGGCGTATCGCAGTCTATCTTCATCAATGAACACCTGACTCTCAAAAACAAGCAACTTCTAAGAGAAACACGGGAAGCGGCTAAGAAGCACGGCTACAAGTTTGTGTGGGTTAAGCACTCAACAATTCTCGTTAAACAATCGGAAAATTCTGCAACATTGGCTATCAAATGTACCAACGATTTAGTTAAAATCCGAGGTGTTAACTCTAATCCTCACTAATTAGTTATTATATACTTACTAGTTATATCTAACATGGCCAATAATCATATGAATAAGAACGAGATAAGTATTTATTATCAGAATTGTAGAGGTATACGTACAAAACTGAACACTCTTTACATGAACATCCTATCAAACTGTTATGACGTGATTGTATTGACCGAGACTTGGCTTACTCCCTCGGTATTCGACAGTGAGTTTATAGACAATCGCTACGTGGTATTTCGATGTGACCGTAACCATGCTGCCACTGAGAAATCTGACGGAGGGGGTGTACTTATCGCAGTATTATGTGAGTTGAGCCCTGTTTGTGTCTCTTTGTCCCAACATAATACCTTAGACTCAAGTAAATTTTACGAACATATAGTCGTCACCATACCTAGTTCTAATAATACGAAACAAAACCTGATTAGTGCCGCCTATATTCCTGGCAGCTCACCGAGTGCTGCATACAAAGCACACTTTGAAATACTTAACAATATAATCAATTCAATATGCATTGACAACTTACTACTACTGGGTGATTACAATATACCGGATGCTAACTGGTTAAAACTAAACTCCTCTCATAGTTATCTGACTTGCTCCGGTTTGACACCTACTTGTAACCTACTACGGGATTTTATGACCATACATGATGTCAAGCAATATAACCACCTCAATAATCTCAACAATCGCATACTTGACCTCCTCATTGCCAACACTATTTGCTATGTTTATCCACCTCATCAGAACTTACTACAAGTGGACACACACCACCCTCCATTTTACACTATCGTGTCAATAGCGATAAGATATACCCAATTGAGATCTCTGGACGCACCTAGATATAGTTATCATAAAGCGGATTACAATTTAATTAATAAAGATATAGAAGAGGTTGACTGGAAGTTAACTTTAAATAATAAACCGACTGAAACCTCTGTTGATATATTCTACAATATCATTTATGGCATTATAAAAAACCGTATTCCACTGTCAAAACCTAAAAATGTAAAATTCCCTGTTTGGTTTTCACCAGCCCTTATTCGAATATTTAAATATAAAAAAAAAAATTGGACCAAATGGAAAAAATATGGAAACATTTCAGATTACGAGGTATTTTCTTTGTATCGCACCCGTTTTAGTGTTGAGTGTAAAAAATGCTATAATAAGTATATAAATACTGTTGAAGACAGCATCCCCAAAAATATTAAATATTTTTGGACATATATAGCTAATCGACAAGGCAGGTCAGGTATTCCATCCCAAATGTATTACAGTAGTCAGTCCTCTAATGATCCACATAAAATTTGCAATTTTTTCTCTTCATTCTTTCAATCAGTGTACCAAACCTCGACACTCACTAATAGCTGGTGTCCTGCACTTGATCAAATTCATGATAATAATGTAGCCCTAGACAGTATAAACTTCAGCCCCTCATTAGTCCTCAACCAATTAAAGTTATTGGATAGTACAAAAGGACCGGGTCCAGACGGTATTCCTGCTGGCTTTCTCAAGAATACAGCTGAGACAATATGCGTACCACTTCACTTAATCTTTAACAAGAGTATTAGCTCAGGTGTATTTCCCACAATCTGGAAGAGGGCTAACATAATACCAGTTTATAAGAGCGGCGCCAGGCAGAAGGTTGAGAATTATCGGCCAATATCAATACTATGTGCAACCGCTAAACTCTTTGAAAAACTTATTCACATCAAGCTTTACCCTTTCACTCAGCAAAATTTAATATCAGAACAACATGGTTTCGTTAAATGTAAATCAACCATTACTAATCTAATGATTTTTACTAACTTTTTATTTAATAACATGGACAAACGGACACAAACGGATACAATTTACACAGATTTTAAAAAAGCGTTTGATAGAGTGGACCATGAAATATTATTGAATAAAATAGCTTTCAACGGGATTAGAGGTAACTTACTTCGCTGGTTCCATTCATATATAAACAACCGTATTCAGACAGTAGTAACCCATGGATATCACTCTGATACATTTATCGCCTCCTCTGGCGTACCACAGGGATCAATTCTTGGGCCTTTGTTATTTATTATTTATATTAACGATATTGGTCACTGTTTCCATAACAGTAATTTCTTATTATATGCTGATGACCTCAAAATTTTTAAATCCATTAAGACTTTTGACGATTGTGCCTTGCTCCAAGAGGATTTGAATAGATTAACCGAATATTGTGATACTAATAAACTTGCATTAAATATATCAAAATGTAAATGCTTAAACTTTACGAAAAATAAAAATGTTATTCGATTTAATTATAGTCTATGTACAGAAAATCTTATAAATGAAACTCAAATATGTGACCTAGGAATACTTTTGGATTGTAAATTACATTTAAACCTACACATAGATAAGATTATTTCAAAAGCATACCAAATGTACAGCCTCGTCATGAGAGCTTCTACTGATTTTAAACGCCCGGCCACGTACTTGCAACTGTTAAAGTCCTTGGTTCGCCCGCAGCTGGAATACGGTTGTATAATATGGGACCCCTACTACGACAAATATGTTAAAGCGATTGAAAGCGTTCAACGTAAATATATACGAGTTATGCAGTATAAATGTCACCTCATACGCCTGTCTTACATGGAGTCACTAAAAAAGTTTAAACTGCTCACTTTGCGATCAAGACGCCTACTTCTTCAAACCATGATGCTTCACGGATTGGTTCATAATAAGTTTAATTGTATCGAACTAGTTAATAAAATTTCCTATGTTGTGCCTAGAACTATAATCAGACGGGAGGCGCGTGCTTACCCGCTTTTTGCAACGACTACTAGCCGAACAAATGCTGGTGAGCGAGCTCCACTCCGTCGACTAGTTAAAATGTATAATAACCACTTTCATCATTTGGATATCTTCTTTCTGTCTCAAAGCAATTTCAAAAAAAAAATTATTGATTGTTTGTGCGATCAATAAAACGAAAAATAAATCTGATTAGTATTATATAATATAAGCTAAATGTTAAGATAGTATTTAAGAGTAATTGTATTTACCTAACTAATTAATTATGTACACAAGTAATCTGTGGAAACGTTGTGGATTGTACATTTACCCATATGTCATACCATATTTTATTGTAAAACACATTGTACAATTGTTTGTCTTTCCAAAATAAATAAATAAATAAATAAATAAATAGAGCCTGCGAAAATAAGTTTGAGAAATCCGGAGGCTGATTTACATTATTATATTAAGATACAGGCCTCGGCTTAGTTTAGGCATCAGTCTCCCACAAATTATTGTCTTTCGTTACTAAACTTTGTGTTGTAAACTGTTGTACTGTAATTTGTGGAAGAGAAATAAATATACATTATTATTATTATTTATTATTATATTATGTATGAACTTGCATATTTAAGCAGGTAAAAATCCTTGAAGCTTTTTATTATTTAAGAACAAGAAGCGGTTTTTTACATAACTCAGCTACCTTTAACTACGTAATCTACGTTGCTGCGTTTTCTTTATCAGTATGCCCTTTTTGCTAACTGACATCAGTACCTTAAAACCCTCACTTTACGTTCCACTAAGTAAAGTAGTTCTTCTAATCCTACTTTGATAAATTTTAATATCATAATTAAATAATTAAAATAAAACTACTTTTTTTACGGATTTTTTCGACACCTTTGCAGGTATCATGGTCGCGGGCAGACTGAAATGGCGTTCGTCTTGACAGTAGATGTTGCTCGTTCTACCTTCATATTATAATTAATTATTGAGTTACCGCAACAAAATCCGTCAAAAAGTAGTTTTATTTCAATGTTTAACCAATAATTAAATACTTTCTGCTCTAATATCTGTGAAATAAAAATATATTTTTTAACTGAAGATCAAGCAACAACACATATCTTTCTTCATAAGCAGCTACGGGCTTGTTGGTCTAGTGGTTAGTGACCCTGACTGCTATAGCGGAGGTCGTGGGTTCGATTCCCACCCAGGACAAATGTTTGTGTGATGAGCACGATCATTTTGTTCTGGTTGTCTGGGTGTAATTTATCTATAATATGTATGTATTTAGAAATATTATAAGTATGTTTATCAGTTGTCTGGTTACCATAACACAAGCTCTGCTTAGCTTGGGATCAGATAACCGTGTGTGAGTTGTCCCGAAATATTATTATTATATTATTTATTATTATTACTCTAATTCTTTTCCATCTATATTCATCATTATAAAACCCAATTATAAACATTAAATTTCACTTTCAAGTGACCAAAACCGTTCTAACCAAACACAAAGTGCCAGTAAGGACACGAAACTCCCCGATCGATACAGTCTAGTTCAGGAGGTCGTAATTGTGATATGGACCGTGAGAATATTCAATTAAGCGGGCGAACTTAATTGCAACTTGATAAAGTTAAGTTGGCTCTAAGTGAACTATCTTCCGAACTAAGTTAACTGACCATTATCTTTGCCTTTGTGCTTCGTAGCTCCGTGCTCACCTAATTGGGGGTAGTAAGGTGTTGGGAGATTGTGGATAAGATTTTATGTATTTATTTATTTTGTTACAAATATTGAGTTAAAAATTTTATTCATATGAATCATACCCAGATTATGTTACCCTTTACACTATATACTTACTTATTAACTATAAGCTTAATTTATCTTACCATCTCTAAATTTTAATCATTTATTACTGAAAAATGATGGCAATAGACCATAGCTAAAAAGTATCAATAAGATTCTTTAATAAATTACCTATCAAAGTGACTTTCCAGGAAACCCAAGATAATTAAAGAATTTTAACATAAAATTTGTTTGTATAACGCAAAACAGTGTCAACATATAAATGTATTTAGGTATTACTACTTTCTACATTGCTTGCTAAGTATCTCCAAAAAATTAATCCCCTAAACTCCCTAAAAAATAATTCTCCAAACCTAAACCACGTTAGAGTCACATCCACACTAAGCTCCACTTCTCCACGTCCGGTGGCGTCCGGTTCTAATCGAGTTATTGTGAGCGGCACAATGCCGCAATCAGCCGCCGCCGCAGCACTGCAGGTGCCCTGTCTATGCGGCCTTTACTCTGTGGTGCAGTGATTTTTAGGAGGATTTTTAAAGTAAAAAGACAAACCTACTTACATTAGTAGTAACTACAAATGAGTGCGTTAAGGAGGTCTCTGTAGCCTGTACCAAGTGGTTAATATCAAAGCTTTTAGGACCATTTTAGGTGCTTAAAAGTGGGGGTTAGTTAATGGCAATCAGCCGCCGCCGCAGCACTGCTGCACTGGAGGTATCTATGCGGTCTCTACTCTATATCTGCGAAGATTCTAGATTTTTGAAGTAAAAGGACATACTGACATTTGGCTGATTTTTATTCTACAACATGAAGGTACCTTCCTTGAATATTAGGTACGAGTATATTAATAACATTTAAGAAAGGCAGCTGCAGTTGCTCTATCTATGCGGCCTGTACTATATGGTGGGCACTGATTTTTAGGAAGGTTTTGTAGGTTAGGTTCAAAGACATGGTCTTCAAAGATGACAGCTAGTTATTGGCAATCAGCCGCAGCGGCAACTTCAGGTGCTCTCTCTATGCTGTGTGTGCTTTATGGTGTGCACTGTTTCTTAGGAAGCTTTTGAAGTAACATCATATCACAAAATTATTGAAGCGTAATTATGACTAAAGAAATGACTATGAACATGAGTTAGGTGCTCTATATTTCTTCTATGTTAAAGGGGTATAACACGTACTTTTAGTAAGGTTTTGGACAAACATATCATAAACGAAATAAAACGTAGCTATGTATAAGACTGCCTCGTTGGCCTAGTGGTTCTAAGCGCGACTGCTACGCTAGAGGTCTTGGGTTCGATTCCCAAGTCGACCAAGGGGTTATTGGGTTTTTCTATGAAATTCTCAGTAGCAGGTCGGAGTTTGGATTTGTGCCCGGTTAGTAGCAATAGGCTCGCCCCCTATTACATGGGACCTAAACATACCGGCGAACTGTGGGTGTACATTGGTACACCTCTGCCTAACCCAACGGGGATACAGGCGTGATGGTATGTATGTATGTATAAGATATTATATAACTATTAGTAGGATTCGCTTCGGTAGCTGTAGGCGCTCCATCTTTGCCTTGTGTACTCTATGATAAAGAATGCACAGTTTTTTAAGAATCTTTTGATTGAAAATTATAACGTACCTAAATATAAGTTTTGAAAAGGAGAGAGTTAAAGAGGACATACAACTGCGTTGATATGTTGTTTTATCTACTTGCCTGTACCAAATGGTTATATTATAATTTTAAAGAGGTTATAATGGTTATGTACAAATATAAATACTTCATGGTCTCTATAGGTGTATGAGAGGAAATGACCATCAGATGCTCTAAATTGTATGACCTCTAACCTAAAGTATAGGCTGCGTTTTGAAAAACATGGAAGCTACAGATTTATCACATTATGGTTATTACATTGTAACGTGTAAGCTTTAAGTGGCATAATAACTGCATACTTTTAATGTTTAGCTTTTGAACAACCATTCATAAAACTTACACATCGTTCACCGTAACAGAGAGATGTCCTGGAAACATAACATTTTTTTTTTTGTAATCATAAAATCACTTCTTTAATTTAACATTAATTGAATTCATAATTTATGACATCGTTAAAATTTTTCATTGTGTAATACAGTTTTCCGCGATACTTACAATAAAGAACATAATAATTTTCGAAAAAAAACGATCAACCGTTTCGTTCCACAACAAAATTAATACGCTAACAAAACCCACTTATTTTATTACGCACATAAAATTTCAAATTGATTCATGAGCTGAACAGCAATAAGAAACACATAACGACTTCATATCCAAAACAAAAAATCAATTTGAGGCAAAATTCATAACTTGCAACATTGTTTTAATTGCAAAAAAGATTTTCTTATATATGCGGCCGGTGGTGACCGCACGCAACAGTAAGCAGACAATAAAACAAATGAAGACCGGTTGCGAACAATGCGCGGCGCGCGGCGTTGCTTGACGTTTTTATCATTTCGTGCGGAGAACAAAAGCTGAAGGCTTCCTGTTGAGGCTGCATCACCATTCTTGTGAGGCGACTTGTTCACGGACATACGGGGGTCCAGAATGGACAGCTTTGGTAATTAAAATTATGTTAAAATAATATTGTTTTGATCTCAGGTAATAAATATAGGGTTATTCTTAGTTATTCTTGTAATATAACATGCTTAAGCATTTATTCGGGTCACTCAGTTAAAAATATGAAGAAATGGCCTCATCTTGCCATGCGTTGTGACAGTTTTTCGCTTCTCAGCAACCAGAAAGAAAAAGAAATATCTTTATTTTCAAGTTAGCAGTAAATGCTTTGCCTGTATCAATATAGAATAATTTTCTAGGTCACATTATATTTTCTTTTCACATTCATCTATCGGCGAGTCTCTTTATTCCGTGTTAAGTCAAATAAAAAATACGAAAATGCTATACTTTCACGCAAATATCAGATATGCCATCCTAGTTTCATCCTTCAACCATCGTCCCAGTAAGTATCATAAACTCTTGTCCCGATACATTAACGTACAATGGAGGTGGACGATCTATTCATTGGCGCCACAATGCGATCTGATCCGATCGCAAACGATCGACCGATCGACCGATCGCGGCAGATCGCGCGTGATCGCAATACCAACACGCTGATAATAACATCACTGCACCGTGTAATTTGAATCCAATGCTGATCTCCTGCGATCGAAGTCGGATCGAAGTCGGAAGATCAGAATAGTTTATTGTAGCTGTAGACAATAAGTTATCGGTGTTCAGTATCCGGGTGTTATGAGCTTTATTTGTTTAAGTTTTGTTTCAAAGTACGGTAGGATTGCACGCCAATATGCTATTAATTATAAGCATTAGAACGATCAAAACCAGTCGTGAAATGCTGGATTACTCAGGCTAAACTGAATTGAAACCAAACTGAGTTTGCTAAAGTCAACTGTATAAAAAATAGTCCCAAATCTTTAGATCAAAAAGTTTTAAGTGACATACAAAAATAGTAGAACCATAATGCTACAAAGTGGCAAACAGCACCACTACACAATATCGACAGTCCAATAAAACAATGATTTAAAGACAAATAATCGTCAGGTATCGGGTCTCGTATTAACGAGGCGCGTTGGAAAGCATTTGTCAAAAGAATAACACAATAACTGTTATGGATAACCGATAGTTTGTTGCCTAGTTAACTCTAACGAATACTTGTACCTCGAACCCTCGGCCCTGGACACAACGGGTGTAATCGTATGCAAAATCTTCTATTTTTAAACTGCAGATTTTATAGGCAGTTGTCATTTGTCTTGGTATTAAATGGTACAATGTTTGATGCTCACTCGTTTTTTTTCATGCTGAGTTGGGAGCGAGTTAAATATCGTACCTTCGTTTTGTTTTTTTTCTGTATCTTAGTGAGAATGAATAAAAAGGATGACGACCATTAGCAAACTTATGGGGATTTTTAGAGATGTTTTGGAGTTGTAAAACGTTAACGTTGAGTTTTTATTTAACAAATAATAACTGTAATATAAATCATAAATTTGACGACTTGAGTCATTTTGTTGATGTTTTTGGAGTTTAGCACTAAGTTTTAATGTAAAACAATCCATTGTAAATTCAGAACACTTATATTACAGATAAGTGTTTAGGTAACTGTAGTACCAATGTAGTAATTTGGTACTTAAAATAATTAAAAAGTTAAGGATGTCTTAACTTTTTAATTATTTTACGTATTCCGACTAGTCTCGATTCCAATTAAACTAAACGAACAACAATAAAATCCTACCTGCTCTCAATCAACAATTAAAACAAAAGAAAAAGCTCATATATTATTTTAATCATAACAGACCGATCCCGGTATGCCACGAGACCACCGCTTACAAATGCGAGTCGACGGGGGGCGCGACCGAAACGCGCGCATTGTTAGTCGTTACCTGCGACAAATCGCACTCGCGACCCGTGTGTCGCGGCCACTAGTCAGCTAATTGTGGAGCTATGTGAAACAATGCAATTATTAACGGGCTCCTAGACTATTATTTTGTATCTAAATAAGTATTAAATTTAAAATTACATCGGTTTTTGTAGCTCACATTGTTTGTTTTTTATTTTTGTCTGTAAGCACGTAAGCTGATTGTGTTTTGTTTTATGTTAATATACGGTGTCATTGGTTATATTTGGAGTTTGCAATAATTAATACTTTTTTAAATTAAATAATAGTGGTGTATGTACGAAAAAACACACCTTGTTCTTTGTTCGAGAATAGTATATCACATTAAAAATAACTTATTATTATAAAGTTTCTAAAAGAAATTCTGTTTAGATGAGAAACAAAGCAGCCTTTATGATATATGTATTTGAAAGAATATCTATACTTATTTAACTACCAACAAAAAATAACCATACGCGATACACAAAGATAAAAAATTCAATACACTAATAAAACTCTAATTATGTCATTTGGATTCAACCCAAAAATATCGCGAGCGAATTCGGCGAAATAAAAAAAGTTCAAAAAAATATTGAATACGAAAAAACAACGATAAGTTTTTAAAATCGCATTCCAGAAAACAATGTTCAGTGGACTGACGGGCCTCAAGGCGAATGCATTAACGAAGTACACCTTCTTTGATATTAAGTGTATTATTTTTTTACTTGGTTTTTATAGGGTTCCTTTATCCTTTAGACAAGTGGATTTATGTTTTTGGTAGGTTTTAACGGTAGTCAATGTGCTGTTGGAAGTTAATGAATTATGAAAATAATATAAGGCATATAATTATTCAGTTTAAGTAATGTTACTAAGTTGTTAATTGTACACAAAAATATGTGCATCTTTAACAATCGTTTTGTTGAGCCTTAGACCTAAGGCTTGTTTAGAATCGAGTCTGTCTTATTGAAAAAAAAATAAGGTTTACGTTTAACGTTTTAAATAATCATCAATCTAACTTTAGGATAGATTTCGTCATGACTAGGCCATGTCTGTCTGTCTTTGTTTTTTATTTGATGTTTATGTGTTTTTAATACTGTATTTAGTTAGTATAAGTGGCTTGTGTAAGCCGTACTGATTAAATTAAAATAAATAAATAAATGTCAGACTAAATATTTAAAAACGAAATTAATCTACAAAACATACACAAATTAAATATATAAAATAAAACCCGTAAATAATTATAATAACTACTGTATACTACATACAAATCACAATAAAAAACATACAGAACCCCGTCTTAAAAGCACCGCGTAACTTACCCCAACCTTTTTGTTCATACCTCTTTGTAACACACTGGTAGCGCTCTGAGTCGCCCGCAGCAAATCGCTGTTTATACCACACCGCCCGGTAATTTATTATTGCATTTTTTGCATTATCAATAGCCTATCTCTTTGACTTTTTTCCTATATTAAAATGGCTATTGTTTATGAAAAATCGTTTGTGATCCTTATCGCGACTGGTCAGCGTTGTTTGTGCAAGTTGTGAAATTAGCTCCCGTTGTTAAATTGTAGCTGTGCTTTGTTTATAATTTATGTAATTACTGTTATTTATCTTTCGTGCGCGAATTCTCTCTTTTGGTTTGTGTGGTGGTGTTGGAATTAGTTTTTCATGATGTTGTTGTGTATACCCAAAGCTAATCAAACTGCTAAGCTTTATTTTCCATACCTAAGTAGATATATCTACAAAAAATATTATTGCAAATTTATTTTGAATGAATACAGTAAAATTAAGATTGTATATAATTCTAAATATTTATAAAATGCCTATCTAGTAGCCAGGTATCTAAAACAAGTTACTAAAAATGAGCTCTGTGGTAGCTAAACTTTTTTAACTTTTATTAATATATCAGTTATCATAAACGAATGAATCGAAAGTTTATATCCGAAGCAAGTGTATATGACTCACCTGAAGTGACTCAGTTTCGATCACCTGATGTATTTATATGAATATTTTTGTTCGGATGATTTCATAATGATTATTTTGCAGTTACTGTCGGAATGTAGGTATAGCTAGTTATTTCTATAAAATGTTATATGAGAATGTATTCAACGATCTCGGGTTGCTTATTAATTTATACGATTTAGTACCAGAATGATTTTTCTATCAGTCAATCTTAGGGTGACTCAAAGACCAAACTGAGATAAATGCATTTAGAATCAGCATGTCATTCTAAAAAAAAATCATTTATTATCTTTTGTAGTTCGACAGAAGTATTTAGTGTCCAAACAATAAAAAGGACATTTTCAAAAGATTACACGTGTCCAAAAATATTCGAGGCACCTCATTAATTTCCAACTAAACGTTCTACTTAAGGAAGCATTTAACCGCACAAAGCGAATTCAAAAATTAGCCATCTTTTCGTCCTCGCAATTTTCTCAATTTGCCAAAGATGTAAAGAAAAAAAAAGGAAATAAATTGGAAGGGACGACGGATTGTTTCCCTGCACCTTATTTGGAAACCACAAAGGTTTCGAAAAGAGGTTTGTTCGACTACTGGTCTTCATTTAAGTGACTTTTTGTATAGCTTTGTAGTAGGTAGCCCGTGAGCCTTCATCACAAGTATTTGGAGTTGCCAGATGTACATTTTTAAGATTTCGTATTTCGGTACATTAATCATGTCATCGTTAGTCAATCACATGGGGATAAATGTGAAGAAGATATTGATGAGCTTTTATTTAATTAATTAGTAGTTTTGATGAAGATACGATTCTGTTTAATATAACTACCAAACTAAGTGGAATCCTTTGAAATAATGCTCTTCCTTAACACTTCCACATTAGTCCTAACCACAAAAAAAAATATTATATTGTATCTCCCCATCCAAATCTTAATTTGCAATCTAGGAACACTACAAGACATTACTAATTTACTCTTAAAAAAAATTACGTAGTAAAAACTCCCGCGAAAACCATGCATTGTCCGTTCCAAATTCAAAATGAGGAAGGAACGGGAATAATGGCGCTGGTTCTTAAAACAGGAACGTCGAGTTTTTAAAAAGGGAATCGTTTAAACGGAGGCCGTTCGCAGGTAATCACAGGCGACGAGCAAAGAGAGTTAGGCCGAGTGCATCATGAGGAGGAGTTACAATACCTATTGTAGTATACTTTCACATATAGGTGAACTATCTAGGCCCTTACTTTATCATAGTCTGATGGAGGGCGATAGGTACTACACGGGCAAAAAGACTTTTGAAGAAGAAAGGTTTTTTTGGAATTAAACTAACCGCGATAGACACTGTTTAATCCATAAAATCGGTATAAATAGCTTTCTCCTAGTAACAAGCCTCTTAACTAAAACAAAAAAACACAAGTGTGATATACAACAGTGTTTTATGATATGTTACCAATGACCATTTATATTACATGCATGTGTCATACATTTTATTTGAAGTGTTATGGCAGCAATAGAAGAATAAGTTCATTCAAGCTCTCGCTCTCTTTAAATAATATCTAATAATAATAATAACAAATCCACGCAGCTCCATTGTGCACGTGACCTACGATCGCGTGCAGCGCGATACAGGTGCGCATACGCAGCCCGGAGCGACGCCCGCGCAAACTTCATTCATTGTTACTTACGTGCTACATGCGCGCAAACGATTATCTTACTTACAATACAATTTCGAGTACATTGTAACGGTAGGTGACAGCCAATGATTGCCTTAGTTTTTTTTACTGATTTACTTACTTTATTTTTTTGAGCGGTTAAGTTGTTAAAACTTCGTTCGCAATTAACATATTTTATAATGAGAGTTTGCAAAACTTGCAAATAAATATTAATCAGATCTTCTTTTTTTTTGTTTTAATTAAATGGATGTATTTAATTACATAAACATCTTTAAATAAAAAAAAAAACAAAATCAAGAAGATATTTTTGTAAGTTTCAATCACAGAAGGAAAATCTTTTAGACAATTGCAAATTGCGATATTTTTATTTCTATTTTGTATTTGACGGGGACTTTACATTGTTCATTTTAATGGTAAATTAAATATAAATAAAAATCGTAATTTCTTCCTTCTTTTTGGACTAAATAAATTTTGTTTTCAGCTATTTATTGTCATAGCGACAAAATATTCATAGTATTGCTAGTCCTCTCGTTCAGCACTGAGTGTGGGTGAAATCGTCTTGTCTGTGCAGTTTTGAAGCAAATTAAAGTAGGCTTGCTGCAGTATATTGTGTTGTACGACAACTTGTTTCTGATTGTGTAAGTAGAGGTTTATCTATGGATTATCTAGAATACCCAATATAGAACTAGTTTTAGGTAATCCATAGATTTTGCTATGTTTCTCATTTACATCATCTTTAGTGTAATTTACGACCAAATTTGTGAATATCTATTTATCATATTTAAAAAGTTATAAATATTTAAGTTTTTCTTACTATAGCGTTTTTGGTAACAAATTTGAAATCTAATTACTTTTTACAAAGGTAATGGACACGGACAAGACCTGCTCTTGTAAAAAAAATATCGTTTGTTTATTGTTTATGTAGTTGTATAAGTTGCAATCGACAAAAAATATTTTTTGTCTATTTCTATATTACTTTTAACATTTTAGAACAATCTTAATTTTCAAGTAACTAATACTTGAAAATTAAGATTGTTCTAGACGATTGATTGATTCTTGATTGTCCAAGCATCAATTCTTCACCCTTTGAACGTGGTAAAACAAAATTATTCAGTGCTAAATAATTTAATGCTTCCTTCAAACATTAGGGCTAGCAAACCTCCACTTACAAAGTATTTAAACAAACTTCCTTAACCTTTATAGATCATTAAGCGAACACCATAATAATGTAGTATAAATACGGCGCAATCAAACTACCATCGCGTCCATCGCGAACGTAGTGTCACGGTCATAAAGGAAACTATTTGTAACATAAATAAAATAATTACAGCGTCTAGACCGATGTCGGATGCGGGGCCACGTCGGTGATCAGTCTTAGCTCAATGCCGATTAGCTGGAAGAAAGGTAAGGATGGTCTGTACTGTATCCGAAAGTTGCGGATATTCGCTAAAGTTTCGGATAGAGGCAGACTTGACATGACGCAAGTTAATACGTTTTTGCCACACAATAGGTATATTAGTAGTTACCTTTCCTCTATTAATTTGTTGTTGGCAATTAGTATATTTAGGACATCATAGCAAAAAAATGTCAAAGTGTACTCGTGAGATCACCGCCGCCCTGTGCTTAGTTAAAAAGTTAAATGTTCTTTTTAAATACCGAAGTAAAATACCTGAAGCTAAACGAGCCTATCGTATAATCCGCGAACATGTTTAAAATCACATTTGTATGTAACATTAAGTTTTTTTACATTAAACAAGTCTATAGTGTGTAACTTTTTAAAATTAAATATTATATCCGTAACTGTTACCGATACCGCTATATTCTACTTCGTATATCCGAGTCTCTATCGATATCCGAAACTTCATTACCACATCACTAAACGAAACACGTTCATGAGCTACCCTGGTGATTAATATGGTTATCACCATTAGTCCGTTTAGCGGGAGTTTAAAACGTATGAGTTTTTTAGCTACGACTTTATTATAGAGTTTGTTGTAAATGGTAATTCGGTCATCAATTATGAACCTAACTGTTTAAGTTATTGTGATGTTTTAATATAAAGATAGTTTTTTGATAGTGGTTTATTAACTCCTCGTTTACCTATGTAGATAAGACTAAAAATACATCCGATACTTAATACACGCATACAATAATTTATACTTCTTATTTGTAACGTGTCCATCTAAATACATGTTTCCTTTTAATGTAGAATTTAGCAAATTTAGTAGCTATAGCTATCAAGATCACAATCCATTTTTATTTTTAGTCTGAACTCGCCCACTGCTGTGTATAGGCCTCCCTTTCTTCTTTCCACACGTTTCTGTCGAGAGCGAGTTATTGTGTCATTCCTTTTTATATGCGTGCAGTTCATCCTTCTTTCACCGCCAGGGTCTTCCACGCGGCTTTCGTATATTGGGAACCCAGTCTGTAGAGGGTCTTGCCCACGGTCCCTCTGACATTCGGCGCACGTAAAGAATACTGAAAAAAAATTGCTAACAAAATTATTTTTCATAAACTCAGTTTAACAGATAACACTAAACCTACAAAACAATATTATCACCAACTACGAGAACCTATAAACAAAACAGAACTAATTAATTTCTCACCAAACAATTTGTCCATTCTATTAATTACAAAGCGAAATTAATTCCCGTAGCGAACGGATCAGATAATACACGAAATTGAATTGTCAATAATTACGAGATACCGAGGTCAGGTGCTTGCCCTAACACACCTACAATAGATACAAGATTGGCCTTACAACGTAATTATAGCTAGAAATATTAAGGAAATTTCTTCCGTAAACATTTTGAGCACATGTACCTAAGCTTTAATAAGTAAATAATTTAAACTTTAATTTTCATATCAACTGCCTCGTTGGCCTAGTGGTTCTTAGCGCGACTGCTACGCTAGAGGTCTTGGGTTCGATTCCCAAGTCGACCAAGGTGTTATTGGGATTTTCTATGAAATTCTCAGTAGAAGGTCGGAGTTTGGATTTGTGCCCAGTTAGTGGCAATAGGCTCGCCCCCTATTACATGGGACCTAAACATACCGGCGAACTGTGGGTGTACATTGGTACACCTCTGCCTAACCCTTCGGGGATACAGGCATGATGGTATGTTATGTTATGTTATAACTTTCAAATATTTTGCTTCACTTGACTGAAAAAAGTCAGTTATTAAATATGTTAATAATATAAGACTATGTAATTTTTATTAGTAGTTTTATGGTGGCAAGATAAATACACCTTTCGTGAAAATTTCCACTCTATACTTACTACCGTCTAAATACAGAACATGACAGTAGAAAGTTCCTGAATGTTGCAGTGAGTTATAATGAACTTCTTGCATTTTAGATGGGGACAATGTTAAAGAGTTAGGGTATTTTGGTTAATTTTTCTTTAATTTTTGACGTAGGTATGCTAAAATTTTTAAGTAATGCCAAATCAATTCCTAATTAAGTAATTGACTAGACGAGATATTTTTACGAATTGTATTGATGTTGATTGGCTTCAGTATCAACAGGTTTTCGGTTAACTTATTTTTACTTTAACCATACTATAGAAAAATAGTTGAATTAATCGTACATCTAGTTACATAACTTATCTATTTCTTTATTAATGGAATTAAACTTAAAATATTTACAATATTATAAAAACTAAGCCGAAGAATTATAAACTAAATGAAACTAAGTTACATTATAATTATACTTTATTCCTGTATTACTGCAACGAGTAACTAGCTGTCATTTTACAAACCTAGATATTTTCATACTGATATATTATATTAAGACAATATCCTACTACTGTAAGCCTATTTCCTGCGTTATTGAGCCCACCGTCATAGCACCGTTCAATCACAATCGCGCGCATCATGCGCGTATAATTTCTCACGCATGTTCCCACGTGCGCAAGCGCATGGATATTAAATAAAAGATGGCCGCTTCGTCTGCCTTATAGGGTTGACTGTATTCAGGTTAAGGGTTTAATTAAATAGTGTACCGATTATGGAGTTATTTATTATGAAAATACCTACAAAAAAGATGTTCTAAAAAATTAATTTGTTATTTACCTGATCAAACATAGATACGCTGTGTGATGTCCAAGAGAAAGTTATATTTCACAAACTGGTAAATGTCCCTCATACATGGAACTTTTTGAATATTATTTGTATAGGTAAAATTACAAAAAATATAATATATGTAAACTTCTTACTCTGCTCATGCTTAAACGAAGTTCTAAAAATCTGTCGATGTCAGAACATTTCACCATTTAAGTATTGACCGAAACAGAATGAGACTAAACCGCGACTCAAACTTGAGCATTGTTTGATCATTCAACCAGAACCTATCCGTTTCCTAAAAACTATTGACCTAGGTATGGCAGCCCTACCCAATGCTAATATCTAGCGGTCGTATGATATATTGACAGCAACGCACAGACAGATCCGAGGTACACAACCTAGTGTGTTCTCTCTGAGTTACTACTTAACAGGCGTGTTATTATTTTGTACTTTGATACGCCTCGAGTTTCAGTGCCAGTAGCCTATGATATATTATGGTTTTTAAAGAGCAGAGAGAGCGTAATGGTACAAAAACGACTGGAATAAGAGCTTTGCTTCGCTAGTTTGCTCTGTGTTAGTTTATTAGGAACGATTTCACACATTTATTCATGAAAAAAAATAGGCATGCAAAAGACTATGTAAAGTAATAATCTATATACTTATAATAAATCTGTAGAAGTGAAAATTCTGTACATTGAAAATATCATAAAAATAAATGGCGGGGGGTGTTAATAGACCGACAACGAACCCAAAAGTGTGAAAAAAAAAATTTTGTCTGTCTGTTTGTTCAGGTATCACGCAAAAACTACCGGTTCGATTACGATGAAACTTGGTGTAATTATTCTTTATTATCCTGGCACCACACTGGGTAGTTTTTATCCCGGAAAACAAACTTAATTTTGCGGTTAAAAACTCATTGATAAGTTTCGTCATCCACGCGAACGAAGTCGCAGGCACAGCTAGTACTTAATAGGTATATTAATTTGGTGTGATATTTTCTACGTGAAGATGCATTCTTCTTTTTAGCGTGTCAATCAATGGCATTGAAGTTAGATTTTACAAGAACAGTAATCAGCCGCGCGGACAAGATATGATGATATATTAGATATGTGCATTGTGCATGTAGTAGTAAGTTTTGCTTTAGTAATATAATATATAATAATAATCCAGCCTATAAACGTCCCACTGCTGGGCACAGGCCTCTTCCCATATAGAGAAGGCGCGAGCATTGATCACCACGCTTGCTCACTGCGGGTTGGCGATTTCAGATCGCAAATTTTGGAATCCAGGTTTCCTCACGATGTTTTCCTTCACCGTTTGTCAGAAGTGTCTTAGAATAATTAAGAAAGTACATATAACTTTGAAAAGTTACATTGGTACTTGCCCGGGTTCGAACCTGCAACCTCGTGCATACAAATCCGTTCATTGAACCACTAGGCCACCACGACATCAACTTTCAACAATTTCGACAATCAGCTTTAGTAAGTCTACACTTAATTTAAACATGCCCCAAATGACTTTTAAGAAGTTTTTAGTATATTTTTTAAAGGTTAAGTACCTAT
The DNA here is from genome assembly GCA_905475315.1 of Autographa pulchrina. Taxonomy (NCBI): domain Eukaryota; kingdom Metazoa; phylum Arthropoda; class Insecta; order Lepidoptera; family Noctuidae; genus Autographa; species Autographa pulchrina. The sequence goes on from FR997775.1 coordinate 6,765,387, forward strand.
GTATGAATCTGCTTCTAATGAGAAACGAAAATGGGTACTATAAATAATGCCATCAGTAAAACAAAAAACGATTATTCAACAAAACATCTGACCAGCCAGTACAGTTGTAATAATTAGTACAGCAAATTAAAAAGTACCGCGCTAATACGGAATACCCATTTCGTTATGTAGATACGTTTTATAATAACAGATTCTCACATTAATCACTCACTTTTTACATACACACGATGACTAACTGTAAACTCAGCCAAACCACAAGCAAACTATTAATCTAACTGGAACGCAACAATTAAAGAACAGGTTTCTATAACATTATTACTATTGCTAACATTAATTTATTCAACAATACGTCTTGTCACCAATCGGGCAGGCATCATTATTTCGCATTCATTTCGTCTCCGCCAATCAGGTGTCGGAACGCGCCTCCCATAGTTTTCTCAGCCAATCAGCGTTAGCCATTTGAAAAACAATAGAACATAAAAAATTCCGTCACGCTCTTCTGCGCACGAGTCGCTGTTCTAATTCGTGGTAATTTAACTTGTGTTTGATTCTTATTCGTCGAATTTTATCTGTGAAATCATTTTTCTATTGCCAATTACATAGTTGTAAATATGTTGTATTTTTTTATATTTTAATTAATTCGAAGTAACTTAGATTTTATTTTAATGGGCATCTTGTTAGGCATGGTTCTTCATTTTTAATTTCTTTTATAGGTATTAATTTTATGACACAGCTGCTGAACCATGGGAATTAAATTAAATGCGAAAACAGGAAACATTCAGATACCTATTAGGTATATGATGAGATATAATTATTATTTCATAGCGAATTTAATCTCTTTGTAGAGTCTTTAGTTTGCAATGCGTTAACGCTTAGTTTTAGTCAATAGATGGTATCTTATCTAGTTTCCCGTACAAGGAAACTTCTCTATGTATTTAAAAACCTGAGATCTGCAGCTGACCTAGAGACGTTAAAGCTTGTGTATTTTTCTTTAGCACAATCTATACTGATATACTGCATACCAGTATGGGGTGGTGCGTTTTCTATGAGTATGCTTCGTGTGGAGAGAGCGCAGAGAGCTGTTCTAAAAGTGCTTCTTAGGAAACCTATTAGATACCCGACCATAACCTTGTACCAACAATGTTCTGTACTCACGGTTAGACAACTCTACGTGCTTCAGACCGTTCTACGTAAGCATGCTAATATACCCTACAAGTCCAACAATCAACGCAGGAAAGACAGAGTGTGTGAAATACAATCCCATAAAACTGCTCTCGCCAGTAGAAATTTTTATATTAATAGTTCTCGTATTTATAATCGTGTCAATAAAATTACATTTATTCATAATCTAACTGTACATAAATGCAAAAAAGAGGTTCAAACCCTCATACAAAAGTTAAATTACCAGGAGACTGAAAATCTTCTCAAACCAATAGGCAATTAATAACCATTTTTTTAAATACACATTCATATATATATACACATACAAACACATACACATACATTTACACACACACGCACACGTATATACATACACATACACAAAATGTAGCTTTAGAATAGAGTGTTTTTTCAAATAAATAGTAATTTAATTTAATAAATGTTTAAAACAAAAAAGTTTCCTAGTTCTATTTGTTCGAAACTGTTTACTGTAACTTTAGTATGGAAGGCGCTGGTACCTGTGATACAATGTTTTTTTCATTAGTACAGGTACCGACGTTACCTCTTTTTCTGTAATGTTCTTCCTAATTGTAAAATAAGTTTGTGAACAATGTAACTCTATTTTTCCGAAATAAAACATTATTATTATTATTATTATTATTATTATTATTATCCTGGTATTTTCAGTTAGTGATAGTCTATATGAGCCTATCCCTTTTCTCCAGGACAGAAGAACACCATGAAGTATTCCCATCTTAAAAAGGCACCCATAAAAATTAAAATAATCTACAACACGTCTTTATATTCCATGTCACGTTTTCAATTGTTCAATGTCAAATAATGGGTTGTGGAGGTCAGATAAGCAGTCGTTCCATGTACATTACGATATTGTAAATGTAAATGCGGACAACATCACATACATTGCTCTGAACCCAAAGTAAGTAGCTAAAGCACTTGTGTTATGGAATTCAGAAACAACGAAGGTACCACAAACACCCAGACCCGAGACAATGTAGGAAAGTTGGTTACTACATTGACCCGTCCGGGGATCGAACCCGGGACCTCAGAGCTAGCGACACCTTGAAACCGGTGCGTACGCCACTCGACCACGGAGGTCGTCGAATAGAGAGAGAATATTGAGCTGATTCCGGTAAGACTGGAAGCCGATCTCTACATAATTTGGGGAAAAGGCTAGGCAGATGATGCTGATGATGTAGAACATAACGGATGTCTAACGAAAGACTCTCAAAACGCATTTGAGAAAAACAATTTTCCACTTCATCGCCCATCGACTTACTAAAAAGATAAAAAATAAATTAAAAGATTATAAGACGCAACACCACATTAAAATCACTATTATTGTTATATAAATCAATACGAAGTTTAATCACGTATTGCAAAGTTATCGTTAAAATCAGCTTCTAACTAGCATTTCCTTATAAGTAGCCAATAAGTTAACTATCATTTACATAAGCCACGATCTTGTATTTATAGACAAGTAACATGAACATCTTATCAGGAACAGGTGGATTGTTTTGTAATCTTTGAATAATAAGATGCTCATATTCAATTAACCTTAGCGCAGGCTTTGACTTTTTTACCGGAATAGTAAAAGTTGGGTTTAAAATTAATTTCATGTGGTCAAAATGTTTAAAAAAGCATGCCAGAGTCGATTTAGTTCAATTGCGTAGGAATATAAAGACGTTTTTTTTTCTGAAGCTTTCACACATTTGGATCACCATTTAAGTATTCAAGTACAGAAAATTCTTCTAAATTATTGTGATTATAAGTTGCATACTGTTTGACCAAAAATATGACCCTCAAAGTAGGCAGACCTACCCATGATATTAGTTGGCTTCTAAACCAATAACAAAATGGATATTACTCGGCCAACAAGTCCCAACATGTTACAGTACCACGCTAACACGCCCAAGAATTACTAATTCTCGAACAACAGTACCTATATCCAACATATTCCCACTGGGGCCTAATTGCGTACAAAGTAACGTATTGACCCCACTAAGGATACAGTTGACCCCCACCAACAAACGGCAGGACCAGACTTTAATTCAACAAAAGCGTCTCTACACGTTCCAGAATAGAATGGGGACATGGATTCCAACACCTAAGTACGCCTAATTAGGGTTCGAAACACCTACGAGAATCAACTTCTAACGCAGTGGCGTTAAATTTTTTAGGGTTGGTCCTTTAGGGAGATTATTGTATTGTTAAGTAAATACAAAAATAGATACTGAGTATAATAAACAGTTGTAGAGTAAAATTTATGTACTTTGTTTTTTTTATTAAATGTTTAGGTAAAAAAGACACACGTTGGACCGCGGTAAAGCGAAAAAGTCAAGGTACGTAATCACATCAGGATATTGATAAATTAATTCGCGTAAGGCTCATTAAGCTGACAATATTACCTCAGAAATAAAAAGAGATGTTTTTTTTTTTCGCTCGGAACACATTTCAAAAAGGCATAGCTCTAAGCCCAAAGTAAGTAGGTAGCTAAAGCACTTGTGTTATGAAATTAGAGACAACAAAGCCACCTAAAACACCCAGATCCTTGACAATGTATAAAACCAAACCCAGGACTTTGGAGCTAACGAGACACCCTAAAAACCGACGGCGAATGTCGCTAAACTTATTTAAGTTATACCTTAAAACTTCTGTACGAAAAGACCAGTTTCGTCTCCACGGTAGCCCAATAGGCCACCGATCCATAAGATTCACACACACTTTGACAAACACGCTCATTAGTAGCAACACTATCGGTACTCTCTTAATTTATTATCCTAACCTATGTCCTACTTATCTCTCCACTGAGTGTAGCAGCCAATTTGCATATAACATTTATGAGTTTCCAGTTATCAATAGGACGTAGTGTGGGAAAACAAGAAAAGTAACACCTTGTATATTTATTAAATTGGTTTCTATAAGTTGCACCCGTTTATCTGACGTTTTCGTGCTATCGTCATTCTAGCTCATTTTACAGTTATTAGCAATAGATATTGGGTGTATGAATGATATCATTTCTCTTTCCGCCTTTTCTTAATAAACGTCCTTCTTCCTTTGGGAAATTATAGGTGTTATGTGTTTTTTTTTTTTGAGTTACGCAAAAATTATAATGAGATAAAAACAATTATAAGGTAGTATGTCGGTGACCATTAAACAATATTAAAAGCCATCTGCTTATGCAACCTTATCATTACTGATTGCTCTTTAAAGTAAAATTGCTCTACATAAAGTAATGTGTGGTCTTCTCTCTGTCACTGACAAGCCAGTCTAAAGGACAACGATAAGGCTTTATCAGACTGAAGTATTGACAAATAAATTCAATTAACTGCTTTAAATTATATCCTTTATTTCACGTTTAGTTAGTAAACAAGATTTTAGACTTAGTGAATAAACCCCGGATCAAAGATCGCAACGCTAAATCTAACTGCCAACCCTAAACGGCCGAGGCGTTGCGTGTAATTAGAGATTGTATACATTAAGCGAATACAAATAAAGCACAATGCGACGAGCAGAGCCTGGCGCAAACATTAGTCTTGCCGGAGGTCGACGAAGATTTAGCCCCGGTGTTCACAGACCGATTACACCGACAACACCTAGCTTAATTAATGGTTAACGTTAACGAGAGATTTATGGTGACTTTAATTTTTAGAATACACTTCATACGTGGAAATTTAAACTTTAATGTAGAGATTGGGGTGATGCGCCTTAGATATGTTTGTCTTTACAACCAACAGTTATTAAGGTAAATAAGCCTGCTAAAAGAGAAGTTAGAAAATAGTTACTTAATCGTTCGGAATTTGTATTATTGGGTTATATTATTGTGTTAAATTTAATTGAAGCATTTCCTACGTATTTTTTTTAAATTTCTGGATATCACCCTCTCCTAAAGATAGGTCTAGTTTTTAAATATAGTAATGAATAACAAAGCAGAATCTAGCCTATCCATCTACCTTTATCCGAATATTGAGAAATAAAACACATTTAATCACTTTTTTGTGCTGATAACTGATAAATCGAATAATTAATGAATTTAAATTGAAATTTATATTAACGGTCGTGTGAATTCTGATATTCTTCGTCCAAAATTTATTTAGAGAGTAATATAAAAGCTATCACGGATTTTAATTACCACCTAACACTGAGTCTTTAGTGATTAACATGCAAATAACACTAATTAAAGTGTTAAACTATAATATTAATATGCAAGACAAAAATATACTTCGAAATGTTAAGATTTAACTACTGAATGTGCCATAAAACATTTATTTTCACTGTCGTCTATCAACTTTGAAATGAGATAAATAAAAATGACTGTATTTGTATAATTTTGCATCAATTATAAAATAAAAATAAAAAACGAAAAAAATGTTTTATCAAAATTCTTCATTTTTAAATAGTTTCCCATCCTATCATTTTACTATCAAATGTCTCAAATACGACTCGTTGCCGTAATCCACAATCTTTTTAATTAGTCAAGATTAAATTAGTTTTAATTACCGTTAAAACTTGTTCAATTAGTGAATCAATTAGTATAACATTTCATTGATAAGATTTCCTTAATTCCCATTTTGTCTGTACAATTTACCAATTAATTTAAACTTAGTTTATCTCGTGGTATCACCCGGCGTCTCTTCTCGATGCAGTGGCTTCGGCTACTCTAATTAACATAAACACCAGGTCCAAAGTTATTTATAACCAATGCCAATATATTTATATAACTAGCTTTGGCCTGTGGAGCCGCTTACATGAAATACGGGACATTTTTAAGTAGGGATTAAGTGTAGTAAATATGTCGAAAGTACTAAAAAAATATCGAACCTATTTTGTGTTCGGTCGCTATGTATTTAAAAACAGTGTACTGTGTTGTGTAAAACATATTTATTTAAGAATCGTGTATACACAACCGTCTATCTAAATCAATAACAGCACTCATTATAGTTATCTATGTGAAGTTAAATACCTAAGTATGTGGTAACATTGAAACTAATATCAAAACTTAATAATAAAAAATAAACGTTATTTAGCTGAAACTATCACCAATTTTTACGATTTATTGCGAGCATCAAATAATTTAAGCGCCATTGTATTAAAATCATATTAAATAAAAAACCTCAAATACAGCCACCCTCAAACAGCAACTAGGCATATCTTAAAATGTAGTCATTCTTTGCCATAATATACTAAGTAAATTGAACGAAACAAACCATAAACAGCAATAGAAATTCAATCAAAAACTAAACCTACAATTACATGCAACATGTAACAGCAGTATATAATTACAAAGAACAACGGTGTTAAGTAATTATTCAGCAAGAGAAATTGTTAGCGAATTGATCTAGATTTTATCTAGACACCGACACTGTTAGTAAGTGCTTTTCAAGTTTTATCTAACTTGAGATAAAGAAACAAGTATTCTATTTCGGTTGTTTGTTAAAAAGAGTTTTTCTTTTTCGTCACGCATGTATAAAAGTCAGTCGGGGGAGACCTTTGCCCAGCAGTGGGACACTAAAAAGTTATGAAAAAAAAAAATATTAAAGAGAGAGGCTTTAAAACGTTAAGACTTCAATTAAAATGTTTGTGGGTTTTATGCTTATGTGTTAACAGTAAACTGCATTGAGTAACCCCTCTACTTTAACAAATGAAAAGAACATATTTTTCCTTGTTTGATTAGTAACGCATCTACATTAACACACAAATTAAATACTTCCATAATACAGAGATGTATAGGTAAGTAAAAAAAAATCCCTGCCATTCATTTTTAATCACATTAAGAGTCGACAATCATTCGCTCTTCAATTACGTGTTCAAACATAGTTATTGTTCACCAGTCAATGTAAATTAAATATTTCTCAAAACTGTTATTCCAATAATTCTATTAATTGTTACTCATATACTTTCATAATTGTACGAAGTAAATTCTCATTTTTTTTTTTTGCATACCTGAATCAAGGGTGAAATATGTCCAGTGCTATAATTTAATTTAACATCTTGTATACACACCATGTTTCAAGCGAAATAAATGATTATGATTACTTTTAAATGTTTATGTTAAGTCCATTTACGAAATCATAACAAGTCAGAAGCTGCCGAATGCCTACAGTTTCAAAACGTTACGTAACGTCTATAATGTATCTGTTTTATAACTTAAGTGTTGTTTTACAAGTAACATACTAAATCACTACCACCTCATTCCATTAATCAGTTTGTTTAAAACCAAAATCCCTATTCACTAAACAGTGGGATGTATTAGCACCCGCGGCCATTTGCAAGCTGTGTGAAATCACGCGACGAATAAACGTCCAGTATGTACTGTCTTGCGTGTATGCAAATATACAATTAAAATGACTTATATCGGAAGCTTTGACTTGAGATGCAGTAGCAACAATAAATGTTTTCATAAATACATAAACGTGTAGACGAGTTGGCAGAACCAATGTTGTATGTGAAGAATTTTCGTTCCCACTTCATAAATTTTCTTCTATTCCCTGTAATTTTATTCTAACTATAATTGTGAAAATGTCTAATATTTTTGTACACCTTTGTATAACATATTTCTAGTACATACATGAGTCCGTAAAAATTTCGGAATCGTGTAGAAAACGATTATTTTTTCATCAATTTTAACTCAGATTACCTCAAAATAATAAGCAAAACTAGTGTAGTTTCCACCGAAGAATTTTAGTTACAGCAGGCAAACAAAAATAATTTATCTTCTTTACAATATTTTTGTGCTGTGCTGCTGTGCTGTAGCTAATAAAAGCTGTCAATTTCCAAAAACATGGCCCCGTAATACAAAAACAAATCCTATTCATCCATAAAATAAACAGGACGGCAGGCACCAACCAAAGAGGAACGTGGGACAGTATGAAAACAAAACAAGTTTACACGCAAACGCATCTACAATATAAATGGGCACATTTTTCATAAATAAATTTAAATATCCGTTGGTATCGGTGTAAATCTCAACGAGCGTACAGTAGCGAAGTGTGCACGCGAACTAATTAATATGGAGTAACTGTCGATTTATAGGTGTTTGGTATGGAGTTACGCGGTGTTCTAGTCCACGAGATACGGGGGAACGTTGTGCACAGCTTGTTGGCTAGTTGGAACGAAAGGACCAGTTTATTGTATTGAAGGACTTAGGTATATGCAGTAATTCTCTTTTTCCTAAGTTTTCCAATAAAACGCATTTAACATTTTCTTTCTGTGTGTTTTCATTTGTTTTACATATTCGGTTAAGAAAATAATGTACCTAGTATCTACATCATGATTCAAGAATATTATTTACGTTTATCGACGTTTTAGCTTTCTACTGTGTCTTTACTTACATCGAATTTTGCCTTTATCACTAATTTTATTTTGATTTACCGAGTTTAAAAAGTCCATGAACTGAATTCAATCCTTCACTATTAATTAACACAGGGAGCTCGACGCAATACATTTCCGTACAATCCAACAATAAAGTACGAAACGTCTCACATTACTGTGTTGTCCACACAAAACCATACACTAAGAGCTGTATACACATAGATTTTGTAGATTACCATCACAGCGGTAGTTCTTGTAAGTAACCAAATACTTTTTGACGATGCCACTACCTAGATAGTTACGATATTTAGTACCCCTTTAGTGACAGCGCGTCAAACGTTTTCGGGATTTGTGTGGGACCATAGATTCTGTGTGTAATGGGAGGGTCAGGAAAGACAGTGACAGTTATATAAGTGACCTTGAGATTTTATCGTGGGTTAGTTTTTAGAAACCTTGAGGGGTATGACCCTTCAAGGTTCTGTTTAAATAAATGTGAGGTGTGGGGAAAATAGTGTGGTTGTAAAACATATTCATTTTGGAAGGACAATAAAGTCATATTATTACGAGTACACATAATTAAGGAAGAAATGTATACTAATTATCACGATAAATATAGGATGTATTTAACTAGCAAGGGTACCGAAATATCAATAAAACTATTGGTAACACATAAAAATAGCACAATGTCTCACACAATAAATATTAAATAGTCAATAAAAATAAATTAACTAAAGTGGTTCACCCTAAAATTCCACAAAGGAATAACTATTAATTAAATTATCCTCCAAATAATATTTTCAAAAGAAAAAATATATTCGCTAGAGGGTATCATGTTAAATTGGACGTCCCACGCTTGTGGTGTAAGTTTCTCAATTTATAGGTCTCCAGACACTAAATGTGATCTCTACAAGGCTCGTTAGATTTTTATTTAGATATCACTTCGAGGAAATGCTGTTATTTTTATAGAAGTAATGAATTAAGCTTTGGTTTCAAATTTTACTTTGAATAAAGGTCAGTTGCTTTTGAGGATTTACTTAGAACATTTTTGATACAAGACAGTTCTAACATATCGGTACTTTCTTTTTTAAGAGATTTTTTGTTGATTTATTTTACCAAAATAACCTAAGAATATATTAGATGCATGTCATCACGAATTCTAGTTAGTGCACATTATAACAAACCCCTCCAACATTAAATAACCTGTGACTAACATAATGATTTAAGATATAAAACAAACATTTCATGTTACATTCTCTTGTAAAATAACTACTACTACCTGTACTGCTATTCTGCCTATACAAACGACTTAAAGGACCAATTTATTTTCATCCTTGTTCAAGTTTTCTACTAATAAAATAATTATTAAAACTGCACTATCTTTCCCCGAAGAAATTGATTACTAATACACCTAGTCATCTTAGTGATGGGCTCAAAGGCGCAGGATGTCTTGGTATCAAAGAGCCAAAATAGGCTACCTGCTACGGATATTAATAAAAATAAGAGTATACTAATAGATGAAGTTATACAGAGACTCCCAGTCAGCTGCATTTTCTTAAAGGAACCAAGAAAATGATGTCCGATCACACGATAGACTAGTATGGATAAGGTTGAAAATAGTGTATTTTAGGCTGAAGAAATTAAATGAACTTTAAAATAATATACTTTATGTATACAGTTATTGTACTCAGTTAAAAATCGTCGCTTTTATCGGTTTCGTCAGAAGTTATTAATGAGATATATTTGTATTACCTACTTCGCATATAGGAAATCGTTATCACTTTTCATCGATTAGCGGTCATATGAACTTCAGATTGTAACTAGTATCTTTGTTTTGAATATGGAAAATAATATAAAAAATAATTATCCCAGGTTATAAGTAAATACTTATCACCTGGGATATTCCTAGATTTAATTATTTTAAGATTAAATGCAACAGATATTTATCTCTTGCATTACAGTTTGTGTGAATTTCAATCATCTTGAAACAATTTACTTATGTACATTTTTATTTCGTAAAATCGCGAGATGTTTTAAAGTTTCCTTCCCATCTACGTTAGTCCATACACCGCAAGTTCATAACGGCACTGCCAGATAAAATTGCACGTAGCATAAAGGAAAGCCGGCGGATATAGAAAATCTCTCAATACCGACGGTTGGATCCGAGCTCAAAGCGTCCACGTTGTAATAACTACGGCACAGTTTACTATCTTGTCCACGTTTTAGATTGATAAGTAAGGTTTGATTTTATTGAACATTTTTGAGTGTTATTTTTGCAATATTAAATAATTGAAGAAGACACCTTTTTTGTTGTAAGGTGGTAAATTGATGTGTGTGTTGGTGTCATGTTAAGGTGTATGCAATGGAAAAATGTTTCGATGTGTTTTGAGAATAAATGTGTCTGTGAGGGTTAGGCTAAAACCCAATAACACCTTGGTCGACTTAGGAATCGAACCCAAGACCTCTAGCGTAGCAGTCGCGCTTAGCACCACTAGGCCAACGAGGCAGTTATATCTGTATAAATAACAACACGCTATAAAATAAATAAACTACTTATACTACCTACTACGAAATAAAACCTAAACTTATATTCCTACAAAAGAAAGAGCAATCAAGGTTGACAGACTCAAGAAATAAATAAACAACAACATCAATAATTCCACGCAACACAACAACAATAAATAAATCCTTTCATAAAACCCTCAAATAAAAAGAAAGACTTAACCAAACAATCAATTACAAAGGGAAAACTGTCAAAGGAAAAGTCCCGAGAGCAGGTAAAACACAAAATATAAAAGTTCCCGCGGAACTCGCGAAACGGGAACAAAACATTGATTAATGACGAAATGCACTCGAAAACAAACTGTCGAACTTCTTCAAATTCCCGATACAAATGCCTTCAATATAACCCCTCGAAAATAATGGTTTCCTTTATGGGGGCACTTAGCCTAACCACCGGAAACCACACACCGCAAAACCAACCTTATCTAAAAACAGTAAAGTTCAAAATAGCTTGCGTTAAAAATGTAGGGTAGAAGTGCGAAAAGTCGTCTTAAGATTTTCTTTTCGGAGACGGTTTTGTTACTTTTTTTGTTGTTTAAGGCAAACGGAAGTGGCGTATAGGGACGTGTGTTTCCTCCTTTTTTGTTGAGAAATTGTTTCGGTGCCATTAAGCCGTTGACAGATCGTTTGCAGTGAATAATGCCCTTGAATTGTGCTTAGGGGATATTTGTATGACAATGGGATGTTTAGATGTGCATTTAGCGTGTTTAAGGATTAATGGGACCTTTTATAACATTCAAACATATCTTAATATATATAAATCTCGTGTCACAATGTTTGTCCTCAATGGACTCCTAAACCACTTAACCGATTATAATAAAATTCGCACACCATGTGCAGTTCGATCCAACTTGAGAGATAGGATAGTTTAAATCTCAAATTATAGTCGCAATTTTAATTTATTGCTAATTATTTGTCTGTTATTATATATAAAGGCACCGGGAACGGGACCTAGGTATTCACGCGGGTGAAACCGCGGGACACAGCTAGTATAATATATGTTTGAATGTTAACAATATTTTGGTTACCTAAAACATAATATGTCTGTAATGTATGTAAGCGTATGAGACCATTTAAATAAGCTACTTGTAATTATTATGGCGATCCATTTCCATACCACCTAATGTGTGTTGTAGGGAAATCCTAACTGACATTGACAGATGAATTCGTAGTCGTTTCGATAAAATTTTCTAGATAATTACCATAGACATAGTTTAGTACATAATTGATTATGTTACAATATGCTCACCGTATAAGTCATTGCTCAACACGCAATAACACACACCAACAAAAATTAAAAGATATATTTTAAAAAACCTAATTTCAATTAGCAAGTATAATCACATTATGTTAAATAAATACTTATATAGTTTTAAACCGCAAAATTAACTAGATCCTGTTTGAAACCGATACCTTCCAGGGCTGCCAATAATTACCAACTGTTTCTTCATTTCACCAAACTTAATTTTTTTGGTTCCAAAAAGGCTAAATAAGCTCTAATGCTTTGGCTTAAAGTGGGGTCTTAATTCTCAGGGCTGGCAAAATAAGTTTGTTTTGTTGTAATGAGGAGTGGTTGTCTCATCCATCAGTCTAAGCCAATTACAAGTGATCACGCGTGTTCCACTGCTGGCAACCCTATTTCGCGTCAACATTTTTTGTGACTGGCCAGGTTATTATCTAGTTGGATTCGTGAGGAGAAATATAAGTTAATGAGGTGTTTGGCACGACGTTTAGGAGTATATAAGTTCCTTTCTCTGGTGTTGAAGTACTTCAAGTGAAGTGTAGTGGTTTCATAAATGGTGTGAGAGAATATACCTACCTATTATTAGTACTTGGTTGTCTTTACAAACATGTTTTCTATTTATTAGAGAGTAAGCTAGTATAATAAAAGTGTAAATTATACACATTTTAACTGAAAGAGGTCATTTTATGGGATATACTTTTGTTTACTTACTTAAATGGTTACTAAGGACCCTCTTAAGTAACCATTAACCTCTTAGTACGGCAGGTTAAACATTTATTAGGTAATTTAGTGTAAAATATTTTTCAACAGTGTCTTGTTTTGCGACCAAAAGGTGTATGAAAATTAAAGCTTTGAGTAGCAGAGTAGCAGATTTCAAGTGAAATTATTATAATCTCTGCTAAGATAATGACAAATTGAGATCAACCAAAAAAATTGTTAATAATAGATTTATTTATTTAAAATCATTAGCACATCATTAAAACACTCAACATCATCGTATTAAAACACTTATAAACAATTAACGATGTAGCTACTGTTTATAATTTTTTTAATTATTTCATACTTAATGTACTTCATATACAGTTAACTTAAATAAGAACTTTCCCATTCAATATTCTCATCTAGGTATAATTAACGGTTGATTAAAACCTACTCATTAGTTTTCTAATACAGATAATTGAGGAAATACAAAATTTATAAAAGTTCGATTCTCAAATAAACGACAAACGCAAAATTGCTTAGTGAGAAAATGTTTTTAATTTGTTCCCATAACTAAAGTTATTTGTCGATAAAATTTGTTATTTTAGTCATTATAGTTTCTGACCAACTTAAATAGAAAAAGGAGGGTAATTTTATGCCTACCTGTATTTTTCATTTATTCCTTATTAATGATATACATATTAATAAATATTGTGGTTGTAATGCACATGCATCGTGTTGATCGATGCATGTGCCTTTTACAGTTTTACAGTAGGCGAAGGACTGAAGTTCGCGAAAGACCGTAAATAAAAATAAAAATATATATTTGCAATACCAAACATCATGAAAGTTCTTATTTTGTTCTTTTTAAAATAAATAGAAATTATACATTAGGTAGGTACCTAGAAATGTTAACCAATAATAAATTAATTAAATTATAATGAGGCACAAATGGCGATGATTAAAAAACAAATTAATATTCATCACTTATAAGCCAGCCAGGTGGTCAGTCTTACATACCTTTTTACGTAGGTAATCATGTATTTTCATATATTTTCGCTTATCAGTCAAATTATAAAACAGTCATGTTAGTTTTTAACTGTTTGAAAATCAGTTCATCTATGCTTGAGATAGATGAACTGATTTTCATGACTTATGATTTGTTGAAAATTTCGTGGTGGCCTAGCGGTTCAATGAACGGATTTGTATGCACAAGGTTGCAGGTTCGAACCCAGGCAAGTACCAATGTGGCTTTTTCAAAGTTATATGTACTTTCTTAATTATTCTAAGACACTTCTGACAAACGGTGAAGGTAAACATCGTGAGGAAACTTGGATTCCAAAATTTGGGATCTGAAATCGCCAATCCGCAGAGAGCAAGCGTGGTGATCAATGCTCACGCCTTCTGTGTATGGGAAGAGGCCTGTGCCCAGCAGTGGGACGTTTATAGGCTGGATTATTATTATTATTATTATGATTTGTTAGATTCGTCTCTTTTCCGAATAGTAGAATAACTAAAAAAAATATAAATAAAAAAAAACTTAAAGAGTAATGTATGAGGTACACAGGTAAAACCGCGGGGCACAGCTAGTTCTCTGATAATGGCAATTCTGCCACCTTTTGACTAATAGTTACATTTTCATATATTCAAAAACAATCACACAACGTTTGTTTACAGACAAATTGAATAAAGATTGATGAATATACAATTTAATTGAATAGAATCAATTAATTTCTGTGAATATTGCCTGCATAGGGATAGTAAATCATTGGTAATGCATTAATATTGATATGAATAGCGCAATATATTTAGTAAGGCATTAAAACAGCCATTAAACATGATAACAATTGTGATAAAATTAGACTTGTGACGTATATCTGATGACTTTTGACTTTATGGTGCGGTCTGAGAGTAGCGGAGCGGGGAGCGATTTCACAATATTATTTTTAAGTTACTTATTTCAACTAAAAATGTTACTTTATAGGATCAGATGAAATTAAAGATAATTTTGACACAAATCTTGGAATAATATAACATGAATATTTATTTCCTACGACTTTATAAAGGTGTGCCATCTATCATTCGTAACTTTGCAATGTAACCTTAGAGTCCGCAACAAAAAATAAATAAAAGCTTGTAAAAACAGAAATTTTTTATTGCTGTTTTCCTGAAACCCTACTCTAATAAAACAATACGTCAATTGGCAATTTCAAACACTTAATTTATCATCGTTAAACCAAATTAAAACTATACGCAAGAACGGCACTCCTGTTTCCTTTAAAAAAGTCATCAATTTTACCTTACTAATTAAATAGGTACCCATTTATGAGTAACACTCGCTAACGCTCACTAATAAGACCTCTACCTCGCCGTCAAACTTAAAACGCTGTTAAGTTATGGTTACGGGAGGTCAACGCGCACCTGATATATGTACTCTTTGATTTCATTATCATCACGTGGGAATTGATTCCATACGTTTATAATTCAACCAAGAAACGTTAGGAAAATATGAAGATGAACGTGAGAAGGGCTTACCGTGTGATAGTAAGTTTCATATACATAAATCTTTAAGTTATGTCTCGATATTGAATGTTTTAAGCAGATGTTTGAACGTCTTGTTTAGGAAATGATAAGGTGGTGTGTTAAGATATGAATAGTAATAAATCTTTTTTCAAAGTTTTGCTTTCTTACTCTACAGTAATTGAAATACCATATACCGTCTAAGGGGAGAGTTTTCGTTATGCGTTTATATCATCATGAGTATAATTTACAAGGTGTAAATTAAAAATATTTAAGCTCTTTGATTTTGTCTCCTTTCACACTGTAATCTTGCTCATTATTGTCAAGATAAAACTGCCATCTATCGTATAAATAAGTAACCTACAGTGTATTTAAACCACACCTAATTATTTAAAAATATTCATTCCCCTATTCAAGCCCTACAAACAAGAACTTCTAAACACTTGCAGGTTGTTTCAACCTGTATTGTAATTAAATCTAAACTAGTCCACTTCTAGAAACTCAGATCCAACGCAAAAGGAAACATTAGACATAATAATATTCAATGTAAATATTTATATTGTTACCTAAATACTTTAACACGAACAAGTAACGATTAGACGTATTTAATATTAAAAACTTTGCAAGTACCGTTACCAAATTCATAGTAATTTACACATTGTTATAGGCAATTTTATTCAAAAAACCGACTTGTAAGGCTTATAAAGCTTTGACGAAGGAAGCCTAGCCTAGTTATATACATAATTAGCATCTGAAGTAGGCAATGTGGTTCCTATTAGGAGTATAACATATAGGTGTGGCGAATTAAGCTTGGTTGTGACTGTTGATGGCAATTGTGTGGCTTGAGCCTCTTTCGATCCTTTTCGTGCAAATATTGTGAAGAAAATCCTCCCACAATCTTCTTTAAATAATATATCCTTAATCCTTGAAATATTCTTTGGAATGTTTTAATGTGGATAAAGTAAAAAATTATTCTTATGTTTTTCAAGTAACAATAAACATTACAAATACAGTGTTTTATCCTAAAATTCTATACATTTATAGTAAAGCTAATCCTTTTTCAAATATAAATGAAGTTAAAATTAAATAACTTGGACAAAAAACCGTTACAATAAACTTAAGTAGGTAAGTTGCTTAAAATCGATCAGAAACAGTGAAAACAAAATCAAATAATTTCAAAATCAAAACCACATCTTTAAAAATGTTATAAGATGAAATAACCGACCTCCATCGTTTCCCACACATTTGCAAATAGCACAGGCATTCAGCACTCAGCCTTAAAGAGCTCACTTTCTTAAGGCACAGGAAATTAATTAGTTCTATCTAACCCGACGCTGGTTCGTATGTGAATTGCGTAAATTGAATTAATGGAACCGATTATGTAGTGTTAAATATTTCTTTAATGAATATGTCGAGTGAATTATGATATAATTGTGATGTGTGATGTAATTTGTAGATATAGTTAATAAATTTATTAGCAGTTAATTTGGTATTTGGTTGTTCTGTGATGTTTTAGTATCTTTGTTTTAATTATTTTTCAAGATTATTCATACCACTCTACGTACTATGTAACACAGTTTTTTCATTTGCTTTTTCTTGTATGTAGTGTTATTTTTCAGAGACCTATTATTTATTATTTAATGAGGTACAAGGTACATCATTGGAATCATAGAAAGTCCAACAAAACTATATTTACATAGTTTGTCTGTTAGATCACAATAAAATATTATTTAATCTCTAGCGTACCTACTTAAATCTTATAATTTATTTATGTTACATTGATATATATAATTATATATACATTTTCTAATATTTTCTATATAATGATATATGAGATACTAGAAAGGAAAAGGTTCTTGTTTTATTTTTATGTCATGTATTGAAAAAAAATATGTATAATAATATATATAAATATCTATATGAGTAGCGATTTTCACCTAGCTGTGGGTATTTCCAGGTTAATATTTAAATTATTTTGACAGTGAGTTTTTGATAAGAAACAAAAATCTAAACTTTATTGCTTTCAGTGGCGTAAATAAGATTACCGGTAACTCGATATTCAAATTACCCACATTACCTCTACTCAACGGTAAAGCAACTTTGTGCATCAAACGGTAAGCGTTCGCGATTCGAATTCCAAACAATGATTTAAATTCAGCGCGCCGATTGGCCGGCGACGAGTGACGCGGGACAAAGTACGCTGTAATTGGTGATTGACATGTGAGTGGTTCCTGATTGGTTGGTGCGCCATGAATGTCGTTGTATTTCAAATGTTTTAGAATTGTTAGAAATTATTTGTTTTCTGTATAATAGGGTTCTTAAGTAGTTAACGTGAATGATACTTAGTTTGTTTATCAAATCGCAAAAAATCGAGAAAGTTTGCCATTTGCAGCATATTTTTTTAGCTTTTTGTTTACTTAGCCGTCTTCGGATCTAAAGCAGTTAAGCCTTAAATTCTAAAAAGCTTCTCTATATTCCTCCATTCATCATCATCTCCCGAGCCTTTTCCCAACTATGTTGGGGTCGCCTTCCAGTCTTACCGGATTCTGCTAAATACCGTATTTTATATGAAGCGACTGCCTATCTGACCTCCACAACCCATTTTACTGGGTATTAACACAGTATCCCATGGTAAGACTGTTTGTCAGAATTGACTAAACGACTGCCAAAGATCATAGTATGACAGTCGGGACCTACGGCTTAACGTGCTATCCGAGGCACGGTCTCGATATGTTTGGAAATGGTCACCCATCCACGAACCAACCGCGGCAAGCGCGGCATAACCTGTATTATCGGTCAAACCGTACGGCTTACACTTAGCCACGAGCCCCTAAAATCCTCTATTATACAACAAAAAAAATCGCATTTATAATTATTATACACGTGTAACCCTATGAAATAAATAGTCACGAAAGTTGCAAACATAATAATATCTTAACTTTATACCTACTTTGAAAACTGAATTCATGATATAATCTATGTCTCATCCAAAATGAAAACCGTTGTCACTAAACCTCATTTGTTTTTACTTAACAATCATAATACAACCAGTTAGAAATCTCAGTCGCTTCTACCCGTTTCTATCGCTCGTCGCAAATGCAGTTGTATCATTATATTCAGCCGGTGCAGGCATGCAACCATGCAGGCTATGTAAGGTGAAATAATAGTGAGTTCTCCACCAAAACAGTCGGTTCTAATCAGACGGGAGCTGAGATTGATGACTTTGTTCATAGACACGCAGATAGATTTCAATCGGTTTGTTGTAGTTAATGGTTGTAGGACAAAGTATTTTGATGAAAATTTATCAGTACTTATGCACACATAGCAGAGAAAATAAGAAGCTACCTACTAGCTAGCAGCTAATAGATAGCCGTGTAGCTAAAACATAAAAAACTGGCCAAGTGCGAGTCGGACTCGCGGACGAAGGGTTCCGTACCACCGTCGCATGAGAGCCCCCTCTTAATATTCATTTTATGTGGTTTTTAGTATTTGTTGTTATAGCGGCAACGGAAATACATCATTTGTGAAAATTTCAGCTTTCTAGCTATCACGGTTAATGAGATACAGCCTGGAGACAGACAGACGGACAGACAGACAGCGGAGTCTTAGTAATAGGGTCCCGTTTTACCCTTTGGGCACGGAACCCTAAAAAGGGATTTAGTATATATCAATGATAACCATTTATTAAAAATTGGCGTATAAATACCAATATTACAAGTACAAGTATTCTTAAATCAATTAGGGTCAAACAGTAAAGATGACAACGGCATAACCACGAATGAATTCACAGCCAAAGGTTAGTAATAAATAAGCTGTAAACAATAAAACAACATTACAAAACATTGTGTAACAAATATATAAATCAGTGACACCATTTGTCAGAGCAGACATGACACATTTATAAATTACGTTGTGAGCAGCTAAGATTTCAAACATTTACAATCGAATTAAATCGACGTGGCACATGGCAAAAGACGACTCATCTATCATGGGATTTCAGACACACATCAAGCAAATACCAACTTTAAAACCCTCAAAATATAGCACAATTTTGAATGGAGGTATCACCACCCTTGGGTAATGAAATGCATTATTAAACAGTGATTCCATGACCCCATTCGAAAAGCATTAGATGGGGCATTATGTGTAATTTGCTTGTTTTAATTCAGTTTTCATTATAACAAAGTGTACTGTTTAATTATTCAATCATGTCATGGGAGTTGGCTTGTTAGATTCCTGTGGATTTGAGATGGTATAAGGAAGTGCCTGTTGAAAGAAAATTAGGTTATGTAATTGTGTAGGATAAATTGCTTTGATTTACTGTGAAATTTAGGCATAGCTAGGGATATGAGTGAAGATATGTGGTCACATTTTACGGAATAGATAGATTACATTTATTTACGAGAGAGCTTAGAAAAAATAATACATTGGTATTGTTAAAGTAGCGAATGACGAAAGATGCCATGAAGTGTTAAGAATGGCAGAAAGAGAAGTAATAAATAAATATACCCAGCAATGGGAAAACGGGCTGAAATAATATTAGAGGTAGATTGTTAAGTAGTATCATAGAAAGAAAATAATACAACCACACAACAGATAAAAACATATTGGTTAAGCCTGTTTATGATGTTTTATTGTTTTTAGTAATCCTTTAAAATACAATACATACTTTCTAAATGAAACTATAAGTAGGTATAGCTATTCTCATAAAAATGGTCGCACAAAAACAAAATAAAACAAGAGCCTCCAGTGGCAGTCTCGTCGAGGTTATTAGTGAAACGACTGGTGATTAGCGTAATCACCGACAGCACGATGGACACATCAGTTAAATTAAATAGGTACAGTGCAACACATATTATTAAGAACATTTTTATTATAGTTTTAGTGGTGGATTTCAATTTGGAAGTGGGAATTTTATTGTTTTAAAATAGCAATTTTGAAGAAATTACGAGTTTTTCTACAGCTATTTGTATTCATTTTAATAATTGTTGTCTTAGACTAGAACACAACAATAGCTTTAAATAAACAAGATACCTAGATACACATTGAACATTTGTTCTTTTTTAATCAAAATGTTTATTTTTTTCTGTAAGCTTACGCAAAATATACTGTATTTCCCTGCCTATTGCAATTTTATATTTAGTAAAAAAAAGAATACTTATAATATATTTAAAACTACCTCTATCTATCATACACAAATAAAAAAACAACACATTAAAAAATAACAAAGAAAAAAAAAACACTCATGACTCCTTTGAACTAAATACCATCACATCAATCCATTACTTCAACCTTTCAATGCTATTTGTCAAAACAAACGCCACTACAGCCCCATTGGGAGGGTTTAACCCTTCGTTGCGATATCAATTAATCGGCTCAATTTATGAATTATTGCGTCGAAACAACCCCAGTTTTGATATACGGAATATTTAATCAGATGGGTGCATAATGTATTTTGTCATGTTCAATGGAATTTTCATTGATTCGATTTTATTATCGTTGAGCACTTTACAGCCCTTTTCATTTTACACTCTTAATTTGTATAGAAAAATAATCATTTACTCCAGAACATCTTATTTTTTTAGGTTGATTTCCTGACGGTACTATTTTATACAATGCATCATAAAAATAGTAACCACAACAAAATAATCCAGAAAATATACTTCATTGGTCAGATAATTGATTAATAACGATATAACTTAAATTGCAGTCACTTTAATATGCGGTCTAAAAAAACTATGTAGTCTTAAACACCGGGAGCTATAAAGATTTGCATACAAATAGTTGATGGGTATAAATCATGTGGGACAGTAATCTGCGGCCATTTTGATGTAGCAGCGCCATCTGTGTCAACTCAATGAGTTATTATACTGCTATTTTAGGGTTGACTACTGCGTTTCTTTTTTGTTTTGTGGGTAGAACAACGGAGTGCGGTTTTGATTGTTTTATTTCGTGTAGTAAAAATAGTTTAAATGATTTTGGGGACAGTTTAATATTTTTGTAGTGTAAAGTGGTAGTGTGTCGTTATTGAACAAATGAATCGAGTTAAGGTAAGGACATTTAACAAATTATGCAAAACAAAATTTGTTTTGTTCCCTCCATATTATTTATATGTAAAATGTTGCTTATTTCACATATTCTTAAATGGTATATAATATATTATATTCTAGTCAGTTATTCCCTTTTTCGAAATCTGCAACTCAAAACGATAAAACTCAATCATGGTTCCACAAACTGGCAACCCTATCAATTCAAAACGTAACATGATTTATAGGGCAACCCCTTGAAGATTAACCCTTTATCCGGGGTCAAACGATACGAACACGCGAGGTCGCAGTCTGACACTTACTGTCTTGTTATTTATTGTTTTTCGTCCCGCTTTACACGATATTATACTATATTTTCTATAATTATAAATTAAATTTGTTTGAAGATTAATATTAGAGAGTTTTCATAGCAGCTTTTATTTTTATGTTTGTGTTTTAATTAGATTAATGTTTATTTATTCATACTTAAATTGTTACTAAATGATATAAAAAAACAAAGAATGTGACCTTGTAAATTTTGCTATTGAAGCATGCAGTGAAGTAAGTCAACTGAGAAAATAAAATGTACCTTGGCCGCTGAAACAATGCGTTTCTGACACATGTTAATTAGTCTTGACTAGTTAGGGGAACTCAATAACGTTATTTAAACAACTCATAACAAAAATAGCATACCCTAAATAACGAGTTTTTTATGCTATGTAGTCTGACTTTTAATTTCTAAATATAAGTTGTGTAAGTAAGTAAAACTGCATAATGATATAAAAAATTATAATATAAAGTTATCTTACAAACCAAGAATAATAATAAATAGTTTTTATATATTTCGTGTGTTTCATATAGGCAAATATTAAAAAATGCATTTATAAGTTAGTTAAACAAAAATAAAATGTGGTAAAATTAGAAAATTTAAAAAAAGCCAACTGCTGTCTTCTAATATTACCAGACAGTTAAATCAGAATCAGACATTATTATATACATACCCCCTATGTAATACATACTGCCTTATGTGATACCACCATTAAACCATTTGATGTAACATTGTGACAGCGTAGTACCTATTTCAAATTATATTCTTTACTAAATAATTGAACGTTAACGAAATAATAGCATTAACTGCTGTTTATACTTAATAATATAGTTTTGAAAGAAATTATTCGTTAATAGGTCGAATAGGTAAAACAAACTTCGCCACAGCAAAGTTATTTCGTCTCGTTGATCGCGACCTGCCAGGAATGCATTTTTTCAGCGGCCAGTAAAATTATTCTTGACTAGCTGTGCCTGCGACTTCGTTCGCGTGGATGACGAAACTTATCAATGAGTTTTTAACCGCAAAATTAAGTTTATGTTTTATTGTTTATACTTTTCCCGGATAAAAACTACCCAGTGTGGTGCCCAGGATAATAAAGAATATTTATACCAAGTTTCATCGTAATCGAACCAGTAGTTTTTGCGTGATACCTGAACAAACAGACAGACAGACAGACAAAAAAATTTTTTTTCACACTTTTGGTTTCGGTGTCGGTCTAGTAACACCCCCCGCCATTTATTTTTTTGATATTTTCAATGTACAGAATTTTCACTTCTACAGATTTATTATAAGTATAGATATAGAAGATAACAGTTGTTTAAGGTTTCACCCGTTTTTTTCGTTTTAAAGTATAGATATACTTTTCAGTGTGCACGTTTGGTATACGTTTGTTATAAGTACCTTCTGAAGATATACCATTACTAACTGGTTTAAATTCACTCTATCACAGCGTTACAAATCTCTCCCATACATTACAGTAAAACGACGTAATGTGGTGTTTCATGAACGTCCAGTTAAAACAAGACTTTAGCTCGCATCCTCTGCCGATGCCTCAGGGATAAACCTTGAAGATGTACTCTTTTAATAACCGTTTCCACTCACCGCGCAACACAAATAGCTAAAAAGATTAGACGCATTGTACGGTGCGCAGAATAATTATGTTGACAGATCCTTTTTGGCAGTAACCAAAAGTCAGTGCGTCATTTACAGGTTAACTGAACCTAACTACGTATAGCTAATGCTTAAATAATAAATCAAAACTTAAATAGTTATAAGTTGCTTAGATACGTTAGGGTTTAATTACCAATTATTGTTTGTGCATTTAAATTGACTAGAATAGAAAAGAGAAACCATAAAAATTGGGATAGTCTGCACAGGCCAAAATTATTGACTTAGAATACCTTATATACCACCAAAACTTTGCTATCTTCTAAGGCCTTTCCCGACGAAAACATGCTACGATAAATACTAGTTCTATTAATATTATAATACCCATGTATTTTGTATAATATAAAAATAAAATAGGAAATTTATATCATGCTTTCGTTCCATCCATTATTAACTTTGTTTTCTATTTTTACATATCTTTAATGAACCCTAAAACCAAAACCTAAATATTAAATATTTTTATTTTTATTAAATAATTCATTATTTCTAGTCAAAGCCTATCAAATGAGTTTGCAAAGATTATTACAATAATGAGCTTCCCGCGTATACTTAGCAGTAAATTTCACCCACAGAGGGAATATTTTAAAGGAACTAATTGTGGCAATAACCAAAGTTTGTGTTTAAGAGCTTGTTCAAACAATTTGCGAACAGGGGCCCGATGGCGCTATGTTAAGTCAGTGAGTGGCGGGTTAATAAACGTTTCAGTGTACTTGTTATTGTGCCTAATTTTCGAATTCAGATAAGAACAGCAACTAGCAATCCTACAATGACAAAAGTGGCAAGTGACAGATTTCATTAAACTAAAATTATTTGAATACGAAAATTAGGCACAATAACAAGTACACTGGAACGTTTATTAACCTGCCACTCACTGACTTAACATACGGCATAACTGACGGCATCGGGCCCTGTTCAGTTATTCTCAAGAAAATATCAAGCTTAATGTTTTTGAGAAAGTTTTTGGGTATTTAGTAGTAAACTATAGTAATTATCACGTAATTATGTTAGTGACTCTTACGAAAGTCTGTATCAAATAAATTAAATAAGAATCGCCAACTAGTCAGCTTCTAACAAAAAATCCCATAATAATTTGTCCATTCGTTTAGGACCTACGATGCATACAGACGGAAAGACAGACCAACAAACGTAGATAGGGGTAACTATTAAATTATTTTTGTAAGCATATAGTATTTTATCGAGCTTCAATCAGCTGCAACGTGGCGTAGCAACTACCTTTACAAAAACGGATCATTGACATTTAAAACAGCAACATATTTTAAGTATTCAGGAAATTGGGAGGAAGCCAAAACATAGTCAAACGGAGGAAACATGTAATATATGTTTTAAACAATAATATTTATTGCTAATTATTTTTCTACTGACTCTACGTCATAATATTGCTATACGGTTGCGCCGGCGCATCTCAGGTAGCCTGATTTACTGCTGTCTTAATGAAACCTGTTATATAACTGGAATTATTTATTATTTTGTCCTAGGAACGAGTCTAGGTAGCAGCTTCTGTCTAAGATAATAATTAACTTTCTATGACTGTAGTTAGCTATACTAAAGCCAATCTGGAAAGATAATTAAACGTTATTACTAATTACGCAATTATCAACTTTGACAACATGTGTTTAAGTTCATTTTAGAATGACAAATATTACCGAAAAGGGCCTAAAAGTAATTTGAATGTGATGGAAACTGAACTTTTAGTCATTGAATTAAGGTTCATAATCCCAAAGCACGGTCATTATTTCTTTAAAGTGGCTGATATATAGGTACAGTCGGGGCAAAAGGTAGAGAATGTTAATAAAGTAATAATGGCTTGCAATTTATTTTTATAATTATAACACTTTTTACTCTTATTACGAACACGTATGGCTTTATTGCTTTCTAGTTTTTTATTAGATCATTATTAATTTTTAGTTTATATTTAGGTAGGTAGAAAATTTTGCGGACTGATGTTTTTATCATCATTGTAAGGCTTAACAAAAAATCTACATCTATACTTATAATAAATCTGTAAAAGTGAAAATTCTGTACATTGAAAATAACAAAAAAATAAATGGCGGGGAGTGTTACAAGACCGACACCGAACCCAAAAGTGTGAAAAAAAAATTTTTGTCTGTCTGTCTGTCTGTTTGTTCAGGTATCACGCAAAAACTACCGGTTCGATTACGATGAAACTTGGTATAATTATTCTTTATTATCCTGGGCACCACACTGGGTTTTTATCCCGGAAAAGTAATTTTGCGGTTAAAAACTCATTGATAAGTTTCGCCATCCACGCGAACGAAGTCGCAGGCACAGCTAGTAAATAAATATATATCTTCAAAACATAAATCTATTTTCAAAAATTCGTTAAAACCTAAAACATTCGAAAAACAAAACACAATCCCAAACTCATTGTAATCAAAGATCAATCTAAATCGCTTCTGAACCTTTAATTATGTTATTAAAAGGAAAAAAATGTGTTTCCTATAGACATTTCGTCGAGTTTGCCGCTTACAGACGCCATTAAGAACACGTATCTAAGTATCTTAAGAAATCTATCGTGAACGCGGTAAAGACCATAATTAATATCTTTGGAAAAAATCGAAGGAAAATATTCGAGGCATTCGCGAGTACCGATGGTTGGTTGGTCAAGATTTTATAGAGCTGTTTGTATGTGTTTTTGTTAGAATAAATGTGATTAGAATTGTTATACTTTTATACATTTTTAAGTTTGTAGGTAATTTTTTTTTACCCTTTTTTTTTACTTTGAATTTTAACAGGATTTCCTGTTATTAGACAAAAATCCAAAAAAATATTGTTTTTGAACTTACTCGTATAAAATAGGTAGGTACAGTACAAAATTTTATTCGATTCATTGAGCACCACTTTAGGCTATAGGACATCTATTATTATGATGTGTAGTTTTTCATGTTTATTACATACTTTAACAATATGTCTAACTGTTTTTCTGTATTTTTATACGTAGACCAGGTTAAATACTCATTTTCGAGAATTAGTCTTGAACGATATAATAAGTTGATTGATTGGAAAGGTTTTTTCCAATAAAACATAATTTAGTTTCTTGAGAATTGAGGAAACATACCAACATCCAAACACTTACCTACCTACACACATACTTTATGTCTCTTTATCCAGTGGTATCAACAGCTCTAGTACAGTCCCCCACACATTGTTCCCTGCTGTACACAGTCCGAATGTCGTGTTGGTAATGATCATTTTTTCACCAGATCCCATCTACATCGGTGTTTATTTATTAAACGTTTCCACATAACTTTTTACCTTTATTAAAGAAGCAATTTATTAATGAAACAATTATTCAAGTGTTATCTCGCCGGCATCGGTAGTCGCCGAAAGTCCTGTATATACGACATACTGTATATGCTTTGGTATGTCGCAGTTAGATTGGGTTTACGGTTTAATCGTAATGTCTGATCTGAAATTAAAGGTTTGTGTTTTTATTTAAAATCATTGTCTACCTAAACATTTTTTTTTTGTGTTTTTGACCAGTGCTAGTTGTCATATTTTAAATGCGTTCTGAAGTTGTACTATTGATCAATATTTAATGATTCACCAATTATTATATTGAAAAACAAGATCATTCACGAGGCTGCAGTATAAGAAACTCGCAATCTATGGGAGGTAAATAGTAATTATCGTGATTTTTTTCCTTAAAACCTATCTACTTTAAATATCTTAGAAACATCTACAAACTTGTATAGTAGTAAATTCATATTTTTCTAGCAATCCACCAAAAAACTCATTCTCAAACTGTACAGCAACACAAAATAAATACATATTTCTTGTTCAGCGTTGTCAAAATGTGCCTCCCAAAATGTTTGAGGCGTGTTATGACACTCACGCTGATCAAAAATGTCAATCTTTCTTTTAATATAAATACAGTCGGATTTTTATAAGAATGCCAAAACAAGTTATTACGACAGATACATCTGATTCCTCGCTGATCTGAAAAAGAAAGAGTTCAGTTTTAAAATATAATTTTAGTATTCATATTGCTGATTTGCTGATGCAAGTGGTCGAATTTAGTGTTCAAATGATGATAAAAATCATATTTAATTCAAAAAATCAATAAACTAATTGATGAAAAAAGTCCAGATCATGTTCCTCTATTATGAAAATCAAGGATCAAGTAAAAAAAGTCTTATATAGTTCCACTATAAACAGAATACATGGACAATATTATTATTTTATGTTACAAAAGGTAGAGTTGTACGACAAATACTGTAAAGGACATCTGTTAACTAACAAGTAACAAAGACAAAACCAAATTAAGGTATAACAAAAACTGTGTGCGCCGGCCACCGGCGTGCCGTATTCAAAACAGTTGAGAAGATCTCTCTCAGGACATTCCCACATCTAGACTACTTTAGTGATGTTTTCCACCGGGTCCGACACATATCGATATAAATTAATTTCGATTTTCAATCTAAAACGGTTTTATGTTTTGTTTTTGAACAATGTTGTCGGTGACAGGTTCAGTAAAATGGCAAATAAAAATAAAGAATTAACAATTGTGTAGCATAATAATTTTAACAGACACTCATGTCATAACTTATTTGTTATGTTTATTAAACAAAACATAACATATAGAGACTTTTTCGCTTCATTCATTTTGCATTTCCGCACGTCTGAACGGGGTGCCCCGTTTTTGTATGTTGATGTTGTATTAAACACATACCGACAGAACTAAAGGAACAATTTGGCGAAATGCTGATGACTCATAAATCAACATAATTCAAAATAATATCTGCATTATGGCTAACTAAGTAACTGATAGTCACATATGTTACAAATTTCACCTGTCACCTTCAATTTATAATAGAAACATTCAATAAAAATCAAATTATCCTAGAATTTTGACTAAGGTATATTAAAATGATGTTTTCGACAATATGTGTCGACAACAATGGAAAACGCAATGTCGTGCCCCTTTCCCAGTATCGGGCATCGTCGGAGATCGATGTATGTAGATCCGTCTCTATTTACATATGCCACGTCTATTATTTTACGAATTTAGCATGCAACGGTAATGCCAGCCTTGTGACATGTGATGTTGTATATCATTTGTAACTCTGTATTAAATCGTGGGTTGCGAATGTATGAACTTTCTAATAGTTTTGGTTCCGAATATGGTGATTTTGATCGCGTCTTCGTTCTGGATTATCTTGGTTTTTGTTTATGTAAAATATTCAGTTACATGTAACAAAGCCTACTGAATGTTTTCAGTTTGAAATTTAAAATTGGATCTGATAATACTTAAGAACCTATAACCTCACTCATCTGAGAGTTCTGGTTAAGATTTCTCATTCCAATTAAAATAAATATAATCTCTAGGAAGTACAAAGATAAATGGGAGATACGATATCCACATGCTATAAGCAGCTTTGGTATAAGCAGCTCTCGTGCTTTATTAGGAAAACTTATTTGTCTTGTTGATCGTTCTTCAAGATCAATATAGCATCCCAGGACACCACAGATCACAGAAACCGGTTGACAGCAGCTTAATTTCGACGTTAGAGAGTGGCTGCCACCGGCTACACGTTTGCGCTCCGTAAACAAAATGTATGAAAAACATAACACTCCTTTTTTGGGCAGTCGTGTAAAAAGGGTGATAAGCCGCTGTCGCTGGACACCAATGGTCTATTTGCGCTGAGCCTTAATATACCAGCATTATAGCAAGCTTAATATACCAAGAAAGTAGGTAAGTAAGATAGGTGCAGTAACATCAGGTGCCTTATAAACACTACAGAAGCTCATAAACTGATACAATCACAACAAATCACGCGTCTCCACTTCCAAGCAATTTTGAAAGACATCACATACACCGCGGACATTGACATACAACACAAACGCGACTAACATAAACCACAACATACTAAATCGTGGTACACATTCTAGAAAGTTCCAATGACTAATGCTCGAACACTGAGCGTAAACCACACACGACTTGCGACTAATAATTCTCAGTATGAAAGTTGTATCTCAATAAGACGGTGCAAAGGAAGTCATATCAAATGTTATCACTGTATCATTCATAGCTGACGTTTCCTCTGCGTACGCGTGTTATGGATGTGGTGCAAATGTAAATGATTGTGGGAAATTGAGTTGTCTTAGATTAGATGGTGTAGTTTTATTGGTGTTAGATTTATTTGCGGTTGATTGGTGTCAAAAGAATTAATTTGTTGCGTTTACGCTGCTCAGGTGTTAATTGCGGCTTATGTACTTTACATATATAATTTACTGTATTCTATATTGTATGTTACCTTAGGATATAACAGACGCCCAATGTATGCGTACATACATCCTTGCACATCGTGCAACTGCAACCTTATGGCAATACAATGAAAAAGTTAGGGGTAGATTTTTGTCTGATCAAATCCTAAATATGCTGCTTCAATAAGATAACTTATTAATTATATTTTACACAAGATACTATACTAATGAATGAATGAATAAAAATGTAGTTGTGGCCTAGCGGTTCAATGTACGGATTTGTATGCACAAGGTTGCAGGTTCGAATCCAGGCAAGTACCAATGTGACTTTTTTTAAAGTTATACGTACTTTCTTAATTATTCTAAGACACTTCTGACAAACGGTGAAGGAAAACATCGTGAGGAAACCTGGATTCCAAAGTTAGGATCTGAAATTGCCAATCCGAGGAGAGCAAGCGTGGCAATCAATGCTCGTGCCTTCTCTTTATGGGAAGAGGCCTGTGCCCAGCAGTGGGACGTTTATAGGCTGGATTATTATTATTATTATATACTATACTAAAAAAATATCAACATATCCCGCAATACATATCCCTAAAAATACGATTGCTAAATCGAAAATTGCTCTCATACATCATAAATTACGTAGCAATTAAAAACGAATTGAATTAGCAGTTTCAACGTATAGGTACCCTAATAATATATTCATCCGTAATAGGTAGTAGACATCCGTAGCTAGCTAACATGGGCTATGGATTGAGACAACATTCCACTATCAGCGCAGCACCATATAATTGTTGTCGGTAGACGGATTGGAGACGGATGACGTCATCATAACACAGGTCAATGACACTATAAGCATGGAAAAATACTACTGTGTGGAGAAGTTACATAATTAATAAGGATATAATATGATAAAGGATTAAAAGCTGTAAAGAGACAAAAATACATTTTATATTCTACTCTCGAACGTAAGCGTGTCGTACGTAAGTAAATAAATATATAATGTTCAAAAGCATTTGTCTGAAGCCTAGTTATTAAATACTTTCTGCTTTAGATTTCATTCCACATATCATATTTTGAGAGATGGACTAAACAGTATGTTATTTTCCGACTTCAATTATTTATAGTAATATAATTCACGGGCAAAAAGGCTGCCAGGCTCAAATGGGATTGGGCGGGTCACGTCAGCCGTATGTGCAGTGATCACTGGGCCAAAATAACAACACAATAGGTGCCTGAAGACGGACGACGCCGCCGAGGCCGGCCTAGGAGGAGGTGGCAGGACGACCTACAGTCGTTCTGCGAGGGTTGGTTCGAGGTGGCTCGAGAAAGAGAAATATGGAAAGATTTGGGGGAGGCCTTTGCCCAGCAGTGGGACAGCGTAGGCTAATTAAAAAAAAAACACGGGAATAAGCCCGTACATGCATAAATACCTTTTTTGGGCTTGACGTTTCAACCGGGTTACACTGGCCGTGTTCGCAAGCAGACTGATTTCAATTATTTACTTCATCACTTATACTTTTCCAACGTCTTACAAAAGACATGTCAAGAACTCAGGACATGGGGGACAACCAAAAGCTTTCAATCTGCTTAAACTAGAAAAAGCTTGTATTAATCTTAAATTATGTCTCATACATTTTCTTCAATCTTCCGTCAACAAAAACGCACCTACTGTAATTACCTCACATGTAACGAAAAGCGGTTGCAGCGGGAAAAGCAAACATCTAAATAATTTTCTCCGGCACACCTACTCGTAAGATACGATCGTTAAGTATAACAAGCGTTTAAAAGGATATATCGTTCATATGAGTCGCTATTTCTGTGGCGAGTTATTAGCAAAGGTGCAACTGTTAGGATTGTAGGGATACTAGAACTTTTGTGTTTGGGAGATTGTCCTGATTTTTACAGCAAAATATATTATTGTCTTCATTTACAATTCAATACTTAAATCTAATACAACAAAATTCACTTACAACTATACTAAAATAAAATTAAATCTTATATAAATAAATAACACTAACACGCATCAAAAAATTCATCTTCATCCTTGTCAATGGCGGGAAACGTGCCCAGAAAGCTGGCAGCATTGCTTCGTTTTATCATTTACCATATCAGCCCGGTATCACCCACTGCTGGATAAAGGCCTACCATTGTTTTCTTTGTTGCGCGTACCTCATCAAGATATTAAATATATCTAAAGGACTTCATTCAGTAATCAAAAGACCAAGGGAAGTGTAGAATATCTGCTTTTTGAAAACGTTCTAACACTGATTAGAACATTTACTTATGGAAGCTCACAAGTTGTGCTTCATTCCATACGATAAAAGTTTTTGAAATTATTTATTTAATTGAAGAAAATACTAGTGTGTGTGCGCTTTTCTACTTATACCTAATAACCATAAGCTTCGTACAAAAGAGGTTATCTCTTTAAGAAATATGGGTATAGAAAGAAATTCATTCAAATGGAAAGACAGCTACAATAAACACTTTTCCCATAATCAAAAAAGTCCTAAAAATAAACCTAAGTCTGGAAACTCTAGCGTCCAACGTGTCATACAATCTAGTTTTCTATTTAAATGATACACTTTCCAATTGCCTCATTTGTCTAGTCGCCCCGTGGCTTTAGCACTCGATTTCCAATTGTGAGGCGTGTGAAAGAATAGTGTGGGAATACTTAGTAACATCTGTAAGAGTCAGTATACCTTATTAGGATCTTATCTGATTCTGTTAAAGGTAGCCGCTGAGTATCGCGAATGCTTAGCATGTTTTATCTTTAAATAAAAGTTCATTTTGGTCCTATACGTAACCTGAAAATGTATATGACCTGAATGAACTCGGTTGCAACTCCATCATCTGTTTTTCTTTGTATATTACCGTCGTATCCTGAACTATTGTGCACAGTCCAATCATAGTAAAAAAATAGTAACAAAAGTAAAGAGTAAAGAAAGCTCATTTTATTACACTGGAGAGCATCTGTCCAGCAAATCTAAATTAAAATACAATGACTCATGTACAACCTATTTTTATCAAAGGAGAGAGTGTTTTTAATTATAGATATTGTCGTTTTTACCATTAAATAGCAGTTTATGGTGCGCTGAAGCCTTTCTTTTTCATTGTCCTACACAAGCCTATAAAACAAAAATTGAATGACTTACTTTCTGATCTCAACTAAGTTTTTCAAAAATGTTTTTGTTTTAGTACTAGATGTTTATGTATTACTGAATTGTTAATCGGCAAACATAGAGTTTATAATGCAGAGAATAATACACTGATTACGTAAATACGGTTACACTACTATCCAGCGTAATTTTTCCATTTAATTGGGCACTAAACAAACTAAACCCCGTTGATTAAGGCAAATACCTCCACGCCTCACCAGCACAAACAATCTCAACTAGAACACTTCCTACACAATTACTACACATCCCTATAATGAATCGACACTACACATACGAATAAACACTATTTAAACAACATTCGCCTAACAACATGATAAATTCGATTGACAATCGTGTGCACAACTGAACATTGTACACAATTGCTGGTACTAATTTAAGAAGCGGTGCCTTATACAGTGGGCATTGGAGTGTTAAGAATGTACACTTGATCGGCGTTTGTATGAGTGCAAGGGAAGTACATTGACGGTTCGACTGAAGCCTTATAGGGTTGGCGGTGTAGTGAAAAATTTGCTCTTCAACCCCCCTTAATTGGGTGTCACGTTGTTTTACATGACGCGTACACACTCGCTAAGTGTTTGTCGAGTATGTACGAGTATGTTGGGTTATATTAATTGATGGATGGTATTTTATAAATGGTTTTGTCATACTTTCGGGTAGTTGTTTGAGTAAGTGTTGGTGTTGTATTTTAAGCAAGCTTTATGAAATAGATAAATAAATCTTCATTATTATATTGTCTTCAAAAATATTTTGATATGTCATGTCATTATATTGATGGCAAATACCTAATTGCCCGTGTGTACAGCGACCAGATTTAAAGAATTTTCATAAACTAAGTGAAACAGACTATTAACTAATTTAAAGCGTGCTTAAAGAACCCAATTTCGTAGACAAAATCACATATTTTAAATTATACAAAGGCCAGGCTTAATAATAAACTTCCAACCAACGCCATCTATGAACTAAACAAAAAACTATATTCTATACTCATTTTATATCAAGCCTTGCAAATAAAGCTGGCATCCCACATCCGGTGGTACTGATCTACTTTATAATTGATGAGAGGCCTACAGTAACCTGATTCAATTACTAGATAAAAAGTGCAACGCATAGTCTAGATTATGATTCATCTTTGTATGTACTTATCTTTGGATCGATCAAGACATTTAAACGGCAATTGATCTGACATCACTATAGAACCTTTGTGGGAATTATTTATGATTGGTTTTTGTAATCGTTAGCGTTGGTAATGGTTTGTCAGATTAAAAAATAGAACTAAAAACCCTTTTATAAGATACTTAAAATATGATCCGCTAAAAGGATTGTACCTACTTACCTATCTGGTAATAACATCCTTTCATATAAATTGAAAACCGAAGAATTATCCAACAATAATAATAGCGTTTTCTGTCTTCTTTCTTTTATTTACTAATATGAAAATAGGATGGATGGATGATGGATGGATGAAAATAGGAATCGAGTACTTATGTTCAAAAATAATTGTATTAATCTATTAATCATTACCACTCTTAAATACGATTTGTAGCAGCCCTAATCTCGACTACCAAATTCTTCATACAAAATTTGCTCGGCAGACTCAACTGAAGCTACCTGAACGTACCATCAGTGTGTCACATAGGGTTGTCACTGATTTGTTGCGGAGACGTTTCTTTTAACGCTGATGTGTCCCTGATTGGGACGTATGAGGTGTTTGTGAAAGCATTTTTGTATTCTTTTTGTAGCTAATGAACTCTCGTTAGCTGTCGAGGAATTTCCATGAATGTGCGATGTTCCAAGTTGTCGGTACGCCTTTGTTTTTATGTTTTAATGAGATTTGTTGCGTATTGTGATGTTAAAGACGCTTAGCATTGTTAGGGTTTGCAAGGTGTTTTGCTGCGAAAAGACATACATACTTATGTAAAGATAATGTACTTGGTAGACAACAGAGAAAATATTAATAAGAAATATTTACTGTGTACATTTCGTTTTTTATTTTAAGCATAAACTTTGAAATCAAAACCATGCATCAGCATCCAAACTCATCATACATAATTTAAAAACTTAATTTAAATTATCAGAGTTACGTGCTCTGCTAAATGACCTGCAAAAACACAATCAATTCGATGTTATATTCGCCCTTGACCGTCATACAGCTAAAAGAAAAAGAGTTAGACTTCAGCATAGAGGGTCAATACTCACAACAGTAACAAACACAAAAACCCAGATACCATCATAAAAAATAACCTATTAAACGTACAGATAAGTAATAATCTCAAGAATGGCAAATCCAATCCGTAACGAATTGACGACGCGACGCAATATCTAGTATTGGACTTAGTTGGAACTGGATCTTAAGCAAGGATTATAATGACGAGATATAAATAGTGGACAGTTTCAATAGCTAGTAATGTAGGAGGCTCTATTAGGAAATGCATTAAGTGTGCCTCTTAATGGCTCGCTCACTTTTGCTGCGACTTGAAATGCCCTTAATTGAATTGCGTTTGGAAAAATAGGAAATGATCGGTCTTATTAAGTAATAACTTCGAGCTAAACTTTGTTTGGGTTTTCCGTACTTTTGCTAAATAAGCACGGTTTCCTTCAAAAATATAATGAGACATATGACTGAGATTGTGTACCTTTATTTATAAGTAGGAATGTTTTTTTTTTACCTGCATTAATCAAAACAAGGCGAGTCCTTAGCTAGCCAAATTCTTCTGTAGATAATCTGATATCCTTCCATAAATTGACAAATGTCAATGACAACAATGACGACACCAGTCGCAAATACATCACCTAGGTACATATATTTCTCCTTACAATTTATAAAGAAAACGCGCTACGGTGTAAAAAAAAAACAATAAAACATTTCGCAAGTGTCTCACGGAACAATCGCGCGGCTAAATAGACGCGCGTTGACGCGAACAAATTGACGAGCTGTATCGCACCTATGTAGTGCGACTGGTATGATTTGATACTTTATATTTTTGAACTGTATAAAAAAATTGAAAGTTTGTCAAAGTAAATTATTTGGTGTTTTGTCAAAGGATTATTTTAGAATATGTTTTAGAACTCGTAATATATTTTGACTTAGAAATAAACAAATATTTTCCTGAATAGTTATGGTTGGTTTAATCAAACACGTTATTTTACGTAGATTCCCGGACCTTACCTGATCTGTCATAAAAATTATGATTATTAAAATATAATATGATGTGTATGCCTATATGACATAGGATTAAATAGTCAAGATTTGATATTGTACTAACAATCAAATCTAAACAAACTAAACAAGTCCTCGAGATTATCCACAAAAACCTTTCTTACTTCATTTAACAATGTACACGTACAACAACTGTTATTTAGTCAGGCATATTATTGTAACCTTTCAACATGATGTCACTGTTATTTGAAAGTTCCAATAAAATCAACACTAATGTTTTGATATACAACACTAGTACACTCCAAGACTTGGCATCTAACAATGTGTTACGTAACAAAACTTCGAATCGTACTAGAGTTTTAATAACAGATGTTTACATAACTTTATGTTATTGTGTAAATACTTATAAGGTATACTACCTGTGCCTAGCAGTTTTACTCGCCGTTTAATTCATAAGAAATTAGATCTATAATATAAAAATGAATCGCTGAATGTGTTGCTTAGCAAATCTCGAGAGCTGCTGAACCGATTTCACTAATTCTTTTTTTATAATATGCCTTGAAGTACGAGGATGGATCTAACGGAGAGAAAAATTTAAAAAATTGTCTGAAAAAGTCACGTGGTTGAAACCGAGAGGCACAGCTAGTTATTTATAAAAGGCATCATACTCGTAGTATTTTCTACTAACTAACATAGTATTATTTAATAAAATATCCTTTAATATTTTATGATTTTAATAGTAATATCGTTATTTTATATAGCCAACAGCATACCTCAAGATTTAAAAAAGTCACTGATATTTTTAAATATAAGTGCGTTCAAACAAACAGACAAACATACTTTTTGGCTTTTTCATATTAGTATAAATAAGGTAAATAATAAAAGATGTCAAGGAAGTGTTCGTAATTGATGATCACTCGTCGCTCCGGTATTTCTAATATTGTTCAGGTAAAGTTCCGTGTAGAAAGTGCTGTTTTATGAGAGGTTAACAATTTATAGTGTTGCTATTAACCACGATATTAATGTCTTAATATCACAATAAGGTGTACGTAATTACTGAGGTTAAAATCTATTGAAATTAGTTAAATGATGAAATGATGAAAGTGAAAGTTAGGTTTCGCAGTTATCTGCTTAGCGATTTACAGAAATCTTTTATCATATAAATCGGAAATACTTTAAATTGTGCCGAAATCTATAAAAGTCCTCATATAAATTTTTTTATTGCGTTATTATTTTTCTTTCTATCACTTCCACAATATTTTCAATAGTATTCTTTAGTAGCCCACTTCTTGGCGAAGGCCTCCATTTTCTTCCAAACCTCTCGACCTTTTGCGCTATCTGATATTCGTCATATCTCGACACTCACTGGTCACCTGAGACAGAACATGACCGTCAAAGGTGTCAATGACCTTACCGTAGTTAGCACATATGAAATGAACAAAAAAAAATTTTTCATTTTTCAAGTATCAAAACCGCTCAATCTCCTAACCGTATCAAGTGCGGAAACAATAGAGGGGATCAAGTTTACAAGGCTCAATTGGCCGGTTGTAATTTCGTCGTATTGTCTCTATTCCCCCGTTCCCATCAGATCCCCTGTTCCCAGTTCCCAGTTGTCCTCGCCCCAGTTCCTCCCAGGGGACATCGTTACGATCTTTGTATCACGATGGATTATTGTTACTTAATTTATAGGGACGTCTTAGAAAAAGATGTTGTTTGAGAAAGTTGTTGGTGATTAATGTATGTAATGGTTTAGGTTTGTGATTTGTTTACGTTTGTAGGTTGATTGGCCGTTGTTTTTTTTTCATGAAAGTAAATTAACTTAATATGTATTTTTAGGTAATCATTTAAACTCAGTTATTTTATGCTTTTTGATTTTTGATTTTATCATTTTCAATACGTTATCTATTTATGTTATATACTTTCCCTACTGTTTAATTAAAAATAATATTATTTTCCTGTTAATTAACGAATAATATTTGTAATTTAATAAGAAGACCACGTAGTTAAACAAATATCATTATGCAGATACTAGTCTGGCCAGTGTTTATAACTATACCTACCTATAGACCTAAACCAGAACAATACATATAACTGTGTGTGATCTGACCTACTATTTTGACAATAGACCATAATTCTGTATTTTCATCATAATAATATAAATCGTCCATTCAATATCGACCATTGTCGTATTTTAGAATAATAATAATAATAATAATAATAAACCCCTCGGGGCAAGTCGTTACCTCATCATGAGAATAACGCAATACCTGAGGGCATATTAACTTGCTTTTTCCAACCTTGAGATATAAATAAAAACTGTATCTGAAGGTATATGTAGGAGCATACATCCGCAGGGCAGCTTGTGGCGAGCTGTTTGTGAGTAGCGACACAACGGACCTGACTGCCTCAGGGGGCCACTCCTTAGGAGGGCTCCCAGCTCTTTCTTGCCTTAACTGGCTGGCTAGAGAGGGGCCGCTAGAGCTATATGCTCGGGGGTGGAAGTGTCTAATGGCATAATAGCGAGGAAACCCGCTCCGGGCCGCTTCTGTGACCCGTGATGGCGAAATCGGGGCCGCACCGCTCGACACCCCTAGCCGCTCGCACTGGTGTTGCCCCTCGCTGCCTATCGTGGCGGCTGTTTCGGGGGGCCCATCTGGTGAGCTGGCAAGTCACCACCTGCCTATTTAATTGCATATACATGTATTGAAAGGCAGGTGCCATAGTATCCGATTTTATTTAAATATCCAATCCACTTAACATGCACCTACCCATAACCATATTAGTTTTATCACCACAATTCACAATAGTTCCGTAGCTACCTTGGGCCGTTCATGTCTGTTCTCCCATAGGGCAGGGATGAATGGCCTCTGGTAGATGCCCCATCCCATATTAGAGTAAAGTTCTCAACAAGGCCGCTGCGTGTTGGATCTGTATCCCCACGTAAGCCTTTCAAAGGACCGGGTCTCTTCTTCTGAAGATATCCCGTGAATGTAAAGAGATACATAATAATAATAATATCCTGGGACAACTCACACACGGTTATCTGATCCCAAGCTAAGCAGAGCTTGTGTTATGGTAACCAGACAACTGATAAACTTACTTATATATTTCTAAATACATACATATTATAGATAAATTACACCCAGACACCAGAACAAATGATCATGCTCATCACACAACATTTGTCCTGGGTGGGAATCGAACCCACGACCTCCGGTATAGCAGTCAGGGTCACTAACCACTAGACCAACAGGCCCGTCAATAAGATTTCGAAGTGTCTTTAAACTAAACATTAAGTCCTTTAATCCTAAATTTAGGTGTTATTGTTATAGAAATTACAGTTAAGATATTCAACTTATTTCTTAACTGAGGAGTATCAGAAACTTCAGTTAACAGTAACAGTTAAGAATTAAGCATTTAAACTCGTTTTCGTAGGCGTAGAAAGATGTATTTAACGGATCTTATCGTTTCCTGGCTAAACTAACTGGATGTCTACTATTTATTCGATTGATAAGGAAAATCTAGTCTTTGACTCTTTGTAGGCAAACCTTATCAAGAAGCTAAGGACTTCCGGTATAACTTGTCGCATAATCATTAAATAAAGTAGCTTTAATTAAATAGTAAACAAAAAGTATGTATACTGTTAACATAAGTACCTATATCAATTAAAAATAAAGTTTTTGACAAAAGTAGAAAATATAATGCTACTTGATTCACTACATTAACAGCTGATTTTCTCACACACAATTAAACTAACAGAGTCTTTAGGGGTTGTAGAAATTAAGACCATATAAATTACATAGCAAATCTTAAACAAGTAAATACAAATCCTTCATAAATTTTCTGACACACAATTAAACTAATAGAGTCTTCTGGGGTTATAGAAATTAAGAATATAATATAAATTAAATAGCAAATCTTTAATAAGTTCATACAAATACCTACATAATAAAAACAATTCGGTGTCGAGAGGCAAACTAAACCTCATCAATGGGAAAATACTTTAATCTCAAGTTACCTCTCTTTACCGTTTGTTTATTCCCTCATCTTAAGTTATTCAAACTACTTGCCCATTAAACATCAAAGGCTCACAATGACCATACAACTTGCATATAAAATGCATAAAAAAATCCGCACATACATTGCTGACAATAACAAATACATACAAGCGACGGCTTTTAGCAACAATGAAAAAAGTCAGCTTCTAAATACCAACGCTAGGGATGGGACACAGTTTTATTCGTCGAGTCGATAGTTTTAAATGTTGATTTATTTAATTAAGTTAAAGTTCTAGGTTCTCTAAATTAGAGTAGA
Organism: Autographa pulchrina; assembly: GCA_905475315.1. NCBI lineage: Eukaryota > Metazoa > Arthropoda > Insecta > Lepidoptera > Noctuidae > Autographa > Autographa pulchrina. The sequence goes on from FR997775.1 coordinate 6,805,816, forward strand.
TAAATTCAAGGTTACGTAGCTAATGTTTAACGTAATGAATGTTTATATATTTTGACTGATGTTGAATAAAAGACGGCATAATATTTTTTATTGTTTTAACCTTTCATTCGCTATACCTATATTTATTGCATTATAATTAACTTTAATGTTTTTGATGAAAATCCCTAAATGTTGTTTTGGAAAACGTATGGACTGAAATTAGGTACATATTACCTATGTGTCATTTAAAATGCATTTGTCTTACCAAATGTAAGTTTTAAAATCTATCTTATGTGCAATATTGCTATTCAGCTACTAAACTTTAATTCTTAGGAGGTAAGTTCACTGACCAACATAATTTGTTTATATTTATTTCTATAACTACTACTAACATCGACGAATAATAAATTCGCATCACTACAAGAGACAAAGGGTCACTCCTGACCGCCAGTCAGTTACTAATGGCGAGCTCAGATCACGCAAACTGATCTCGCTTCAGCAATTAAAGAACACCAGATTCCAACCTCTGTAGCCAATCAAAATAATCACTGCGATTTAACACTCTCCTACCACGAGATAAGAGATAAAATCGTGTTACAGTTGGCTATAGTGACGTATTTATTTTGATAGCGCTAATGAAGTGAATAGATTAGGATATGGACTGAATGGACATTGTTAGGTGTGGATTGTAGCCTGTTTACTGTTGCAGGGGGTATCGATTGATGGATTTAGACTTCTGTTAATTTTAAGGTGGAAAAGTGTTTAAGTTTTAGTTTGGGTGTTGGTTGGTTGGTTGGTTGGTTGGTTGGTTGGTTGGTTGGTTGGTTTTAGTGTTAAGTTTGGGTCGGTAGTTGTTAAAAAGATCTTGAATGTTAAAGCAAGATTTTGTTAGTAATTTATAAACATAAAATAAGAATAGTTTGTCGGTAATGATTTTAGTAGCTAAAGGACGTATCTAATAGTTCTACTCGAAATTATTTCAGCAGTTAATAGTAATATTTCCCGATGCAACAAAAAAGTTCAATATTTAACTATGGAATACTAAGCAAAATAAAAATATCTTAAAAAAAAAAACAAAAAACTATTGCCGATAAATTAAAAAAAAAAACATCATTTTTTCATTTTCTAAAAGACACAAGACTATCAAGTATCAACAATATAGTCGGCGGTAAGTGCAATAATGATAAAGTAGTGCACTCATTAATCCGTTTCTCATTCCGATCAGAGTAATTAAATATTATCACTACGTTGATTAGAGGCGGCTTATCTCCTATGATCTGTGACGAACGCAAACCAATATATTGTTTTTGTCCATATATAGAGTTAAGTTCATAATTGACTATAATTATCACTAGGTTTCAAAGCAAAAAGCCTCACGCGTCTGTATGCGTTTATCTCGTAAAGTAGTGAACGAGTTTGCTGTAATTTTCATCAGTCAATAGGCTATGTGAGGAAGATTTTAGGTTTAAATAGGATTGTACAAGGTTTATTGATATATTTTTTAGTTTTTTTTATTACCGAAATAAAATTATTGCTTTCACTATTTATTTATGTCATCTTTTGCTAACATCCATATATTTTCAATATTACAATCGGTCGTTTCGTCACATTTTTATTTACTACAATATTATTAGTGGTCGTTTCTTCTTTACATAAAAAGTGGTACTTGCTTTGCAATGCTATTTTAACATAATCTTGAGTTAGTTCTTTTTTCACATTAAATGACTTAGAAATACAACTTAATATGTTCTTCGAAACAACATAATTTGTTTAATTTGGGCACTATCACACTCCGATATCAAGGTACATCAATACTGAATAGGGTAACCAAGCGATTATGTAAGTCTTTTATAGTTAGTGATATTATTTATTTATGTAATTATATTGTTTGGATCTATTTACCTATTCCTTCATAGGTACTACGTCGGTAAGTAGAATAAATACCCACATAAAAAAAAAAAAAAGTAAATCATACGTGTTTTTCCTGCTTTTTATTGACTTTGCGTTGTTGGATTTAGGGATTTAGGCTAAAAAATAGAAAAGAAAAGTAAATAGTAAAGAAAGAAATTATTTCTAACTCAAAATAAAGCAACATCAACAGCATCATTAATTCATTTTATATTTATCATAATTCATATGTCATCAGGTATGAGAAAAATGTCACATCTTATTACAAAAGTTTCAAAAACATAGTCAGATACAAGGATGTTGTTAAAAAACAATTACTTGAATTCAAGAGACTCACAATCCTTGAGAACCATCATAAAGCCTATACATTCTTCGTCTTATCATACATCGGCATGAAAAATCAATAGTAACTACAATCGTAACCGCATCTTCAGTCTATAGACTACTATGCAAATACTTAGGTTATCTTCTCTGATACTAAACTTGTCTAAAATAAACACAAAGGAAAACACACCTTACGTCATTTAAATAGAGTTGTAATTTAAATAAATAGTGTGTTAGACAATAAAATAATGCAAAACACCTGACGGTTATTCTTGAACCGATACTAACTGGTTTCGCCACATACATTAACAAATGGAATCGTTTTTCAAAATATTTATAAGTAATAACTTGTTAAAGGGTTCCAGTAGTTGTCGTAATCTATTTAAATTGAAAATACATCTATTGTATAAATGAATTTGCATTTGAATTATCATGGTCTGCCTGTGACCATGACAACTGCAGAGGTATTGAAAAGACGGGACCTCAAATCTAAAACTTCTTTATTATCCGTAAAAAGTAGTTTTATTATATTTAAATGAATATCATGTGCAATTAGCATGTAACCAAAAAAAAATTGACAGCAAATTCTTAAACCTGTAGTGGCCAATCAGGCCAAAAAAGGAAAAGTTTTACTAATAACAACAGTTTTAACATAAACCAACGTTAAAAGAAAAACTCACTATTATAGTTTTGAAAAAAAAAGTCCAAGCAAAACATGTGTTTTTAATACCTCAACAAATAAGATATTGTAACCTCTTTTCTCCCCTAACTATTTATTATATTATTATTTGACTATCTTCAAAATACTATAACAGTATATTTCCACTATATAACAGAAAGATCATCTTGTGTGTCCTTTAGTACAGAATGTAAAGTGTAACGACATAATCAACAAAGCAACATTGTTAGTCCTAGAGCTTCATTCGTGGACAAACCGTATAAACTTTTAGTATCTGCAGTGTATACGGTTTATTACGGCATGTTAGGGGCGATCGTAGTACTGACAGAACTTAGGATGGATACACATTGGTTGAGTTTTGGTGTGTTTAAATTGTTAAACGTAAAATTACTAACATCAATGTGTAGTAGCAAAAGTGCCTTAATTGATTAGCTGCCTAAATAAATTAGTTACCTGTACATGTTTTTTTCGACAACTTTATTTCATAGTTGATTGTTTAGTACCTAGTAGTCAGGGCTTTTATATTTTTCTGTTATTTTTCTTAATTGATACGGGTCTTAGAAAACCGATTCTTTTTTTTCTTGTCATTACTGTCCCACTGCAGGGCAAAGGCATCTCTACCCTCCTTCGTAAGAAAACCGTTTAATTAAATAATGTAATTTACATTACAATTTAAGAAAAACTAGTGTCTTCTTCTTCTTCTTTTCGTGTCGATGGTAGATTGAAGTTAGAGTATGTTGGCCTAGTAAGTTGCGACATTAATGGCAGCATCGTTAGCGTGCTTTAGGTCATCCAATGTGCAGGTGTACGGACAATTTGGGCAATTTAGCAGGTGGGGCATGGTTTGGTTGGGAGCTCCACATTCGCATTCGGTATGAAGGGGATCCATTATTCCCCATTTCGCGAGGTTGTGTTTACAGCGGCCTACCTGGGTTCGCAATCGATTAAGTGCTTTCCAGATAGGCCACTGCAAGTCACTACCAGGTGGTAAGTGCTCCTTGGGTTGTAGGAAGTCATGTGGTGGTGGATACTGTTCTGCCCATATCTTCGTTCTTGCCTCAGGTGGTAGGTCCTGGATAGCCTGAGTACACCGGATGAAGCTCTTTCGACTTTTAAGTCTACCCGTGGTGGTTGTGTATTTGTAGAGCGTATGTCGTGGATCCCTTTCTTGAATCTGCTTTGATCGGTGCCACACTGGGCACGCAAATTCGCCAGCGGAAAAACAAAGAGCCATACCCGTTGTTTGAAGAACATCTGGAGCAGCATCTAAACAGCATCAAACTAGTGTCTAAAATTAACGTAGGTGTATAATTAAATAAAAAGTTGAACTATAGTTTGAAAAATAACGTCAATGTGAACACATCCTTCCCGCGGTAGCCAAAAATGCAAATCCGAACCTCCACGCTCTTACGCAACTTTATTATTCTTATTTTAAATGTATCTTTATTTTTAAGACTCACTTTTTATTCTTTTAAATGTTGCCTTTTATTTATCTTTTATCTTTTTAGCCCATCCCGGTGTCGTGAGCGTTGATTGCATTCGTGAGCTGCAGCAAGATATACTAACTTTTAAAGAAAGCCGCTTGATTGAAAGCTTTTAAAATAAAGTGCATTGTCCGAAGTGTATTGTTTTATGGATCAAATATGTTTTGGGATACTCTCTTGTTATTGGTTAGTAATTCAACGATTTTGGGTGTGTTTTGTTTTTGTTCAAGTTTTATACCGCGAAAGGTACGCGCTTAATTTTAATTAAAATACTTTTCAAGGAATACTATCAAAAGTATGATTAAATAGAATAATTATTTCCTCAAGTCGCAATTGATTAGGTAGTCGTTTTTAGAAATATTTTTATTGTGAGGATTTTCACATGACGCTTATTTATATAATACTAGCTGTACCAATTGCAATGCAATTTTTTCTACCTAGCACCTGCCTACTACCTACCTACTACCACTTAGGGGTATGAAAAATAGATAGTAGCCGATTCTCAGACCTACTGAATATGCATATAAAATTTCATAAAAATCGGTCAAGCCGTTTCGGAGGAGTATGGTAACTAACATTGTGACACGAGAATTTTATATATAAGAAGATATAAATAAGCGGAAAATGATCAGAAAATTATCGGCAAATATTAAACCTTGTAATTATTTTCTAAGGCATGAAAGGGCCAAGAAATTAGCACAGTTTAAACTTATACAAGCCGAATACAAAAATACTTTCTATCTTATAATCTTTTTATCAAAAACAATCAAACAAATCAACTAAAATCCTCCCATTTATCTACAAATACAAACAATTAGCGCTTCACTATGCAGTTATTGTTTGAATATTACCCTTTTCAAATATCAATCAGTGAGCGCCAACAATTTGTTTCAATAGGACTGCATCAATGGTGTGATTGAAACTATTTTTGTACGAGTGTTAGTTGCTGTATTCCCTGCTACTGGTTGTTGTGTGGTACAAGTTAGGGGAGAAAGCGGTTTTGTGTGCTTAGTATCACGGTTTGGGCGAAGTTTTTTATGGTCGACATTTTGTGTTTCCAAAGCTTATTTTGTAGCGTATTTTTGAATGTTTTTTTTTTTTTAATTTGCTTATGGTTGCATCAATATCCTATCTTTGGAGACTGATTATACTACTTTTCTACATTATTACACAAATTTCTCTTTATTGGCATTATTTATCGTATCTCATTTTACATGTTATATATAGTATATCACTAATTAAAGTTGATTAATGTCAGTTCTAGCTTACCTAAGAGAGCCACTCTTAAAACATGGTGTACAATGCAACAAAAACTTAGATATATGGAATAGTTTGTATGTATTTTTATTATTACACAAAAGTTAGTTCATCATCTGCCTAGTCTTTTCCAGTTACATGCTAAATATTTAAATTGTACTGAAAGACGGTATATAAATAATTGATTTAATATGAATCACATTTGTCATCAATCATTTTAAGTACACATAAGAAACACACCCAGCTATCTCTCATAACTTGTACCACACAAGCAAACGACTAACAAGTACACTATCATCACATAGAGCAGGTTGTCGGTATGCGGGTCGTTGCACCGCACGCGTTTGGAAATACGCGACATTTCGCCAGCAGCCTACCGACTAGCCTCCGAATCTAATTGGTGAAGACCTAGAATCTAGGATACTGTTACACAATGTGGCAGTTGATTCAGTTTTATTGTGATATAAAAATATTTTGATAGTTTTGTTTGGTAGCTTTTCTAATATTTATTTCGATTTATGCAACAATTTTAGTTCTGCGTGCATGTTTTTTCTCGATAATATTATATAATACGAAAAATGCTAATGAGATTTTCTTTGATAATGTTAAGAAAATAATATTTGAGCCGATAATAATTATCGTTCAAAAAAACATTCTCACGGCGATGTGTTTCTTTTCAAATGTTTGGTCTGTCTTGAAATTTATTTTGTATTTATCACTTTAACACATTATTTTGATGACAAAAACATTGAGTACCTAATCTAATTACAAACATTTATAGGTAGAGCCGAAAGTATCTACCATTAGTAGATACCTACATATAAAATATTAGAAAAGACAGCCGTGTGAATGTTTATAAAATAATTATAATATACTGAAGAATGTGGCTTCACCAGGTGTTCATAATAATAATATAATAAACATAATAATAATATCCTTATGCAAAAAAACTCGAGTTCACAAGTTTACACCGATAAAAAAATATTCATTTCACAATAATTATAAATTGATTTCTAGTTCATTGACATTTTTATGCTACTACTTAAAAAATAGCAAAACTATATATGTTAAAAAGTAGCTTTTTATAAAAAAGTTTACGAGATTACCTTACTTACATAAAAACTTATAAGAAATGGATAGAGTCGTATTTTATTTAAATAAATTTATTTAATACTGGGTGACATGACCTTATATTTATTATTTGCATTTTGACCTTGTGTCGTAAAGTTTTTTAATAGTATATTCGACAGTATATAATTTTGTTTAACAAGCATGTGACAATTTTATAAGGTATGCTAAATATTCTTTGAAAATACAGACCGCATATTTTGATGTAACTGAAAACTTCTTAAAAGTTAAACACCTTAAGGAACCATCTTGGGTTTGAAACGTTTCTGTTTAATTATTACGCCATCTACCTAGCATTTTTAAAAACTTGACATGTATAACTTTGGAGTTTTCTTAAGTTGTAAAAGGATATTATTAATAATTAACTTAGAACATCTAAAGGGATCATCTGCTAACAAACTACATAATTTAATACCATGCCGCCTAATCTTTCAGTCTATTCATACTAATTGGCCAATCGATTTTCAAAAACAACAGTCACTATTAATAGTAAAGCAAGTCAATATCAACAAGAACAACATACGTAACATATTCTTCATAGGCCTAACAGCAAAAAACAAACGACTAACTATCCAAGAAACATTGACACAACAACTCTATCAACCACAACTTTTTTGGAGCCATTAAAAACTAAATATGACATAATCTGTCACAATTGATGTACAACTTATATATACCCAGTAATTAGCGTCAACAAAACATATTCGTTTTGTTCAGCCTTAAGGAATATTTACATGATACATAACAATAAATCACTCGGTTCACTTTTCTAAATTGATATTGTAATCCGTCCGATACATTTTGTTTTCGTTGTTTTTGAATAAAATGAAGACGTTGTGATGCCGGTTCGTTAAATTGCTATCTCTTGTTCTGGATGCTATGGAGTTGTTACTTGTGTAGTTTTTTAGATTGTATGTTAATGGTAGAAGGTTGTTTATTATTAATTTTTTGTATTTATTCCCGATGGAGCGACAGCTTATGTTGATTTTGTAGTTTATTTTCTTTTCGGAAGAGATCTTTGAACACCACTATTTATGAAATTATCTCTTTTTTATTATACTTAAAATGTACTTGATAATTTCACAAATATGATAGTTATGTTTGTGTATTATTGTGTGCATTTAAAACTTCTACTAAACTTGAAAAAAATAAAAGACATACTAGCTTTTTACATTGCAACGTACTTAATTTTCATGTCCATAGCAAGTATAAAATAAATATCTGTTCAGAGAGTTTTAGACAAATTTACTCACAATAAAATACCACAAAATCGTCTCCACCCCTCTCCTATTCCCACTTATCGCACACTCGATACAAAATGGAGAATCACGATGTACAGAAGCTGAGTTATGTCCCCATCTTGCCGTGATATGTTCATTTCAACAATAAATATTGGTGGCCAATTAAACAGGCTACCGTCTGCTACTCCGTGGCGACGGCGTGATGTGATCTTATCTGCCGATAGATGGCGTTTATCATAATAATGGGAAATAGATTTTCAAGTGGAGGGACTGTTCGTGTATTAATGTGGAAGTTTATGGGGGTAATTATTTTAATGCGATATTCATGGAACTTTTAATCGAAATCGTATTCTAGCATTTACTTACAATTTCTTCTAAAATGCTCATGTACCTATGTACCTACTGTGTTTGTAAATGTTTGTTTCTTTTCCATGAATATACAATTAATCAGTCATAATTTGACCATTATTCTACAGGAGAAACTAAATCACAGAAAAAAATATTCGCAAGTTACAATGGGATTCTTATTTCAGATAAATTATACTTACGTCAAACTTGTACCGTAGATAAAATAAAAAAAATCGTTTCGAATTTGAAATCTTAATTTAAAATACAAAATAACAAATTACCTGCCATCCACATACATCTAACACACATACAAGTAAATGTGAGAAACTCATCTGCATTCGCAACTTGCATGTCTCTCGATTAAATTGTTTTACTGAATCGATTAAGCTCTCGATCTCATATCGATTCTAGATCGATTATTTTTTGTTCCGCTCACCGTTTTATGTTAGCCGCCTTCTGATGTCTTTATTAAATGGCTTGAAGTATTATAAATGGTTGCTGCGATACTTTTGTGCTGCGTTTATAGCTACTGTTTGGTTAATTAATGTAGCTGTGTTGTAGCTGGTTTGATTGTAATGAGATATTCTAACGAGTTTTCATTTGTTATTTATTTTTGTACTTACTTTATACTTTGTTAGTTGCAAGTATAGTCAACTTGAATAGTAGTTAATGATTTGACTTTGTCGTATTTCGTTGTTCTACTGTTATGAGCTACATTGTATTTTATGTGCATGATCTTAGACATACTATTTTAAATCGGTATGATTTTCACCTTAATGTTATTATCACAATTATTTACGTCATTAAATCATTAAAACCATCTCTATATCTCTGTCTCTATTTCTAAATAGTGCTGAGATATAAACACCATTGTACACCATTCATGTTAATTGTTTGTAAAAAAAAAAATTAGTTATAAAAAACAACCTTAAATAACTCTTATTAAACGACTTCCAAAAAAACAGTTTAAGTAAAATCTTTCCTTACTTGGTTTCCAATGGGTACGATACCATTCTAATATTTATTTTACCTTATGCGTCTCAAACGCCAACACTTTTGACAATCTAATAGACTAATAGGCCACCTAATAGCTTCGTATTGTGGTACACACAGACCCTGGAGCTAACAGAAGCCAAGTTAGGGCTGTCAGACTAACACGGCAGCTACCTAGAACATTGGTAACCGTAGGGCATGAAACAGGTGTACACACGGTAGGTACTATATAACATGCTGATATTTATTGCGTTAATTTTGTATTGGAGCTTGAATAGAGTGTGTATTAATTATAATTTAATGAAAATCGATCTTTGTGTGTTGTAATAAGAGGAATATGTTAATTTTATATTTACCACCTAAGCCTACATTGTGGACTGCAATAAAGAATTGAGTATCTATATGTTATAGTGTAATAAATATTCGTCGTTGTTTTTCTATTAGCTAAAATTATAACTGTTTCAGTGGCTCATGCGCAAAACGTCTCTTTCGCAAAATGTCCCCTGGTCGTAAAACGTCTCTTTCGCAGAATGTCTCCTTCGCAAAACGTCTCTTTCGCAGAATGTCTCTTTCGCAGAATGTCTCTTTCGCAAAAACTCGCGCCAGAGACTTAGAATAAAATTTTGATTTTCAAAAAAAAAAATCTATTAAAATTATAGTGCAATTTTGATGTTAAAATTTTGGTACTTAAATTTACTTAAGTATGTATTGCAATGCACTGAAATTAACTTTTGTTATCATTTTCATAAATGATAAAAAAATAAATCTTCGCACTAAAATAAACCTTGGTTATTAATTAAAATTTGTTACATAAATTATTATTTTCGTCAATATGTATCAAAATATATTTTTTTTATTTTGATATTATTATATTTATTATATTTTGATATTTATTCTAAGTCCCTGGCGCGACTTTTTGCGAAAGAGGCATCCTGCGAAAGAGACATTCTGCGAAAGAGACGTTTTGCGAAGGAGACATTCTGCGAAAGAGACGTTTTACGACCAGGGGACATTTTGCGAAAGAGACGTTTTGCGCATGAGCCCGGAGGTTCAAAACCGTCTTGGCCGGTGTCTTAAGACTTTCTATTAAAGACACAAGGAAATTCGAACCATTAGCTACGGTTTTTATCTAGGTTTGGGACCTTAATCCATGTTTCGCAGACAAGTTATCCTATTTTTTACACGACTGCCCAAAAAGGAGTGTTATGTTTTCAGGGTTCATGTATGTATGTATGTACCTATGTATGTATGTTTGTGAGTTTCTTTATTCCACCATAACTTTTAAAAGGCTTGACCGATTTCAATGTTTGTGGTATCATTAGAAGCTTTGAGTTATCCCGAGTGACATGGTCTATGTGGACATTAAAAAATGGTCAAGTGTGAGTCGAAATCGCCTGGAAAGGGTTCCGAACGATTTTTATTTGTGTTGTGTGCACCTTGAGCGCTATATAAAATATTATTTATCACTTAAAGGTATTAAATAAAAATAATATAATTAAAGAAAAAAAAAACACGCCTGCCATGTCAAAAAATGTAAAAAAGTGAACTAAAAAATTAAAAACAAGTCAAATATTTGCAGTCAGTGTAATGAATTGTTCCAAGTAACCGACCCCGACTGCAAATATTTGACTTGTTTTTAATTTTTTAGTTCACTTTTTTACATTTTTTGACATGGCAGGCGTGTTTTTTAATTTCTTTAATTATAATTTCATTATTTAATTAAATTCGTTACCTTAGAACCCCTTCTTATCCCAACCACATTGCCGCGAAGATTTGAACTTTTTATCGTATATTGTGAACTTGTAAAAGTACAGATATATAATCAGATTATATACAAACTAATCTAGAATATCTATGCGAAAATATGGAATTTATAAGTTAAATGATAAAGATCGCAAACGGTAATCGATATTCCCATTACCAGTTAAAAATATAACAAATCATTCGCTATTATTTATGCGTATTAACATGGGTATTTCCATAATAATTTATAAATAACATTGAAACTGTTGTAATTCCGTGTCAAAACGTCCAGTGGTTCGTATAAATAGAAATAAAACTAATAGTATATGCGGAACGGTTTGACAAATTGATTGTAGTTGGTTGAAACTGTTGGGCAAACGTTGGCGCCAGTGGTTTGTATTGGTGTATTGAAGGGCCATTAACTTTGTTTGACGTATAATAAATATGCTTTTGTTTGTTATTCTAGGGCTTTTGTTATAGTTTTAGAACCTACTTTTTGCTTAATTGTGTAAGCTATATCAATGCATGTGTGTATTGCTATATGTTAAGAACTTTGTTTCTTACCTACTATTATTAGTACTAGTGTTTCAAAGTCGTCAAGTATTTAGGCCTACCATCACCCCAACACCTGATGCTGTCGTAATTAACTGCATGTTGTGATTATCAGTTTAAATAATAATAAATTTTAATTTAAAAATTCCTTCAACTGTCGTTAAGGTTACTCTTTCTCTTTTTATTACGAAGAGCACATAATAACAAAAAATACAAAAATCTATTAACTTAAAAATTACGTCAACAGTATTCTACACAACAAACATTTGACCAAACATTCGCCACACAACCGTACATCAGGCCAATAGACAAGGCAGGCGGATAAACAAATTATAAAATGTTAATAGATTCGAACCTTTGACTCGACGGTACAATACATCATTGTCAGTTGAACGAGAGATTAAAGTTGAGCTGACAGTGGGAAAGTTCGACCGACTGCCGGTTAGGGAGGTTATGTGTTACGTCTGTAGACTAACATGTGTTCATGTTTGCTAATATATTATGTAGTTTGATGTAACTTCTTAAAAGTTAAAAAAGTAGAGTTGTTAAAAATGTAGAGTTTTTTTTATAATACTTGATAAATGATTATGACAGTTTGTTACTTATGTATTTATTGAGTAATTAAAGCGGAAGGCATTTTTAATGATTCATTCACCATTTGCCTGTCATTACTTTTTCGTGGCTGATATTGAATCTAAACAAAATATTTAAATACAATTATTTATCAACATGCAGAAGTTTACTGTTAAATTAACTAAAAATAAAAACGCTTGCCTCATTTTTACTTGTCTCCTCTTTTCTGAACTATCAATCAACACCTTTTCCCCATTGTACGTCAGACATTATATCTGTATTACCACAGCCTTCGTTCCCACATTAAAGAAGACATCACTTAGACGTTTCCCAAATCCCGTGACCTTTGGGCAAAATGTTCGTGACTCTCATATTGTATTACTTACTGAGGCGGATTGTGAGCTCATAATAGTAAGTCGAGTTGCCATGGTGATTAGAAATTATTAAAATAACGATCTTTCTTCTAGTAAATAAATAGATCTTAAACAAATACACTTGACAGAACTGTAAAAATACTTATTAAAATTGGTAATTGTCTTGTGTAGTATGGCCAGATGTTGCCACAGTAATCAGAAAACATAAAATAACGATTTTATACAAAAACATACTTGGGAAAATAATACCTAAGTAAATACGAATGCAACGGTTTTTAAACGTTGGCGAATTGGCAATCGTAGAAAATGTAGATAGACAGACATACAATATTCATGTAGTAGTGAGTTTTTTGTAACTGCTTATAGATATAATTAGATACAATGCGTAAGCCAATGTTAGATCTCTGACTATTTGTAAGAGAAGTTATTGACTTGACGACCTCTGTGGTCGAGCGGTGCACGCACCGGTTTCAAGGTGTCGCTAGCTCTGAGGTCCCGGGTTCGATCCCCGGACGGGTCAATGTAGAAAACCAACTTTTCTACGTTGCCTCGGGTCTGGGTGTTTGTGGTACCTTCGTTGTTTCTGAATTCCATAACACAAGTGCTTTAGCTACTTACTTTGGGTTTAGAGCAATGTATGTGATGTTATCCGTATTTATTATTATTATTATTACCTAATATTCAATTTATTTGATTGATAGAATCAATCTTCAATAACACATTTTGCTCACACTAATATTCTAATTTCATCGGAATACATAGGTACAGAATAAGGTGATTTTTTACAAAAGTACCTACATCTTTTGAATATTCTATAATTATTGAAATAAAACTACTTATAACAGATTATTAACATAACATAACATAACATACCATCACGCCTGTATCCCCGAAGGGTTAGGCAGAGGTGTACCAATTCCCACAGTTCGCCGGTATGTTTAGGTCCCATGTAATAGGGGGCGAGCCTATTGCCACTATTAATATTACAGATTATTATATCGAGGTTTATAAAATTATCCTTGCTTGGATACACATACGTAATCCTAACTCATGAAATTCGTTCCACTTTGGTCATAATGTTTACATGCTTTAGGTATAACACACAATACTGAATCATAATAGCATTTCTAGGCACCGTTATCATAGTGCATATTAATGCAAACCGCCTCCGAATGCGTTCCCATGCTTAGCCCATATCTCAGCGAGTTAAATTATAAAATTTATTACTACGCTATGGGAAATTGTTGGCTAGTGATGCGAATAGACTAATTTTGACTTTGATTATCGATAGATAGAGATTATTGTCCAGTTATATCATTTTACATGAGTGAGACTACATAAATAAAACAGAATTTATTAAAAATTTAATCTTTGATTTGGTTACTTTGACAGTAAACGACACTATATGAGCAATCTAAACACCTTTATTTTTCTAGTTATAATAACTTTATTTTCGTATATTTATTTGTAAGTTGGAAACAGAAATGCAGCTATTCCATTTATATTGATGAAACATATCGATTATAAATCAACTATCAACTTTAGTCGATTAGTAAGTTAAATCACAGCACTATTAATTAGAAATAGTGCCGTATAGTCGGATCATGATTAATGTTGTAATTAGTCTGTTTGTATGCTACCTATCGATAATTTAATACGTACCATTCTGATTAGTTACGGTGCATACCAAATTTCACAATTAAGATTCATAGAACCTCGGTAATGATGCTAACTTTTTATGTTAACTGATTGAATATTTTTCTCGTCGTTAATTACTTTACATGTGTCGATGTCTGCTACTTAACGGGTTGAATAAATAAATCTACATAAGTGTACTGGAATTTTTCGTGTGAGGATCGATAACTGCTTTCGTATGCTTGTAACATTAACCTTATTCAATAGGCAGTGCATGGGCAGTCTACAGACGACAAAAAGTTCAAGTATATTTTAGTTAATTAGAGTTTTGTTTACCGACCTAAATTCTAAATTATGTAAACATGAGTAACGTAAAATCTGTGTAATATTAGTTTGTTTTTTAAATGAAGAGATAATAGTTGTTAAATGATACAGAAAATCCTTTGTCAACGAAAGTATTTTCTTAAGAGTTATATACTACACAGATGCCAAACATTAAATATCATAAAATACCTGCTTTACTTCAAGGTTTAAACTTACAATTATTATACGAGTACAAGTATAATATTAAGAACACAAAGACTACATTACATTTTTTTTTCAACATCAGATATCATACAGTGTAAAACATAAAAATGATGGCAACACAATGCCGGTACCACAGATAATACATTTATAATATGTGGCCAGTGTTGCGATTATTCGCGCCTCTGTCCAGAAAGGGCCGCCGGCGAGCGCTACTCTTTATAATTTGATCACATTTGTACTGCAGACAATGCAGGCCCAAAGCAAGGAGGCGACAGATGGATACGGAAATCTATGGAGTTGAAAGATAGAATTCTGTTTTTTATATTTGCAATGAGGTAGTGTGTAATTATTTTTAAGGCTGTATCATGTTTGGTGGCCTTATAGTTTTTGTAGTTGGTAGATTCGTCAATATACCAATTACGAACGTTGTAATCCTCTGGGACAATATCACAGATAAAGATTTTAATTCATGTTCTTAATTAAGTTCTAATAATTGTTCTGGAAACGGTAAAAGATAGGGATCTTGAGCTGAAACTTCACTACAAAACTTCTACTATACAGACATGTAGATCTATTTCAACCAAGAAATGTCAAGAACGTAAAAAACTTATCAATACAAAAAAAATAATAAAATATCAAAACAAATAAAAACCATAAAATAATACTCAACTTTCAAAATAAGCTGGCGTTACAAAAACTTTATAAAGATAAAACTCCACATCTCCACAGTTTTCCGTGTCCGTTCCACCATTTCACGGAGGCAACTCCTTCAGTGAGTAGCCCGGGGCTGGTACAAAAGCCGCTACTTTTTCCTCGGTATAATAAACATTTGTATTCACCTCATACACGCTGACCAAGCTACTCGTACAAAGATATTGCTGACTTCATTTAACAGATAATCTTCGGGTAACCGAATTTACCGCTTGTCTTTTTAACCGACTTACAAAAAATGGGGTGTGTTCTTATTTGTGTCTGAATCTAGATTTAGAAAAAAAAACGTTTTTGGACTTGATTACCTTATTCCTCACTTAATTAATTGTTTAATGTTCTTTCATGTTATTTTTTTTTAAATTTATTAGTAATTTATTTACAATTCAATACTTAAATCTAATACAAGAACAAACAAAGACTAAAATTAAATCTTATATAGATAAATAAAACTAACACGCGTCAAAATACTCATCGTCATCCTTGTCAATGGCGGGAAACGTGCCCAGAAGGCTGGCAGCATTGCCACGTTGAATGGCTATGCCGATTCTCTGTGCAAGGAACAAACCAGCTCTCTGATCACGAGTAGAGTCTACCAAACGTTTTGACAGTTCTTTAAAAAGATTTCGTGCACTCGGACCCCATGACCCGAGCGTTTCAACCCCAAACGGCTCGAAAATATAATTACCCATTAGGTTATTATACTTTCGCCGTTTAAGGGTCTCCGCTGCTCCAGCAGCAGCGCCAGGAGAGGCCGCCGAACTTAGAACGTGGGATGGCGCAAGCAAGGGTGTCGACGCACGTTGCGTCCCACACCAAAGGCCGACCCAATTTCCAAGGCAACAATGACATACCGTCAGGTCTCCTACCATCGCTGCGCACCAAACCATTGGGTTCCAAAACAGCTGGTACACCGGCAATGACAAGAGAACGACGAATAATGTCATTAATATTTGCGTGACGGGATATACGTCCTGCGCTCCTGCTGCAGGACAAGCCATGGTGACCGAGGCAATCGACTGTTTCACCGCATTGACACCGATGACATGCGACACAAGGTATACCTAAACGTAAACTGATGGCGAGCCGGAAAGTATTGTCATTCAAAATCGTACCAAGAGTTGTTGACGGAAGTGCCTGTAACCAGAGGCCCGATTCCCATTCTCCCACAGCCAGGAGACGCGCGCGCTCTGCAGTGTTGATTGACGTATTAATTAATTCTTTCCGTATCAAACTGCAAAGCGGCTCGTCCCACTGCCTCTGAGAAGAACGTTGCTCGGGTAGATCTGTGCCCGGGCAGGACAATTCCCAACTATTTACTGCCTCAGTCATGCACAGAATCTGAAAATCAACCAGAGAAGACCCTAAGATTTGCCTGGTTAATTTTTCAGTGCTGTGGACCGAAGACAAAAATGCTGGTAAGCCTAGACTGGAAACTTTACGTACACCAAGCCCACCAAATCGGATCGGCAGCGTGGCTTGGGTCCAAGCTCGGTCATCCAACGTTACGTTAAAAATGGACGTTAACGTGGACCGAATAATTTTATCGACTTTTTCCAAAAGCGGCAAATGTTTCCATAAGCGTGAAGAACGAAGAAAATATGTAAATTTTGGACCAAAACAACAAAAACGAATTAAAGTAATAGCAGAATGTAAAGAGATTTTGAAAAGTCTATTCGAAATTGATTGAAAATTTTCAATTTTATCATCTATAAAATTTTCATATGATTCTTCTAAAATTGGGGACCCTAGAAGGCGAAGAGAGGAGTTATTGACTATGTTAATTTCAGGGGCTATTGTTTGGATTTTTTGTAATGCTAATTTTTTATCTAAATGTGTATCTGGAATATATATTTCACACTTACTTGTGTTTAAATCAAGACCAATTTTTTGTAAATTTGTTTTAAGGGATATATAATCATCTGCTACAGTGTTGACATCGCCTCCTAGAGTTCCGTCATCCAGATACCAAATATTCAATTTTGATTTCAATTCCTTAATAATGGGATGGATGGCTAAACTGAATATGACCGGCCCGAGAGGATCTCCTTGTTGGCAACCTACAGCCGAATTTAAAACATTGTCTTTATAGACTAATTTTGAAGGGTTTCGGTAGCATTGCCAAAGGAAACTGTAAATTTTGGGGGTTTCACTTTTGACTTCTGCCAACAAGGTGTCTCTGTTCACTGAGTTGAACGCATTTCTTATGTCAACTTTTAGAATAACCTCACTTTTCCTGTGGGCCAAATATGTGGACAGTGCGTGTACGGCAGCTTCACAGCCCCCTTTTGAGCCAAAGCCTAACTGAAGGGGCTGGAATTTATCAGACAAAACGTTGCTGTACATCTTACAACAAATTTTGGCTGCCGTACGTCTGTAGGTGGTGCCAACAGCAATGGGGCGAATACCACCATCCTTTTTGCTAAGGGCACACAGGTTGGCTCCATAAAGGGTGTCAATTATCCCCTCATTGTTTAATTCATTCAGAAACTGAAAGTGAGGAAATTATTTTATACCTAGGTATATGTCTATCTAACGTTAGTAACTTAACTATGAAACTGAATTTATTTATAATCAAAACTTAGCAAAGCAGTTTAGTATGGTACCTAAGTATCAAGTACTTAATAAACAATTTTTCTATTAATCTCAAATGAACACTACTTAATTGAGTAACCAATAAATTTTCACTTCCCTATAACGATATTTATTTTATAAAGCTAACACAGTTGTATAAAAATGTAAAATCATGTATCTCGGCTTTTATGTCACTTACTTATTAAACTGTCGGACACCGTGTGTTTCGCACCTCGTGTGAACTAAACCACCAAACAAACATACATCATGATTAATACAATATTCAAATGATTCCCCAATTTACATAATATTACAACACGGTTTCCTCAGCAATAAATAAACTTTATAAAATGAATTCTCATTTATGATATTAACAAGAAGATTTCAAGAATAACATTATAGTAAATAATGTCGCTCAAATGTAAGAATTGTCGATAAATATGGTCATACATACTAGACCATACATATGGCCTATTAATGCTATTATAGTAAGATTTCATTACAAAAATCCTCATAACTTTAATATTCTGAAGGCGGGCTCGATCATGAGTGTTACATACAGTAAAACGAAATCGTTACTTTGATAAAACGTCTAGCATGAGAACTTGTTGCTTCAAAAGTGATTGTTTTTTGGTTGGTAACTAGAATGCAAGTCATGGCAATTAACAAAATGTTAGATCACACGAAACATCAACTTTGTCCAATTAGTAAGTAAATATCCGTGATTCACATGACAGAGACAAGCAAAACGACATTCTAATTTGGTATATCATCAATCCTTGTACTAGATATGTCGAAAGTCACATATGGAGGAACAGAAATTCACAAAACCTAAGGTATTATTTTTCGAAATAATTATTTTAATCCTTAATAGTACTTTTATTATAGTACAACATTACTTCAAGTTTATTTGTATTTATTACATTTTTTAAACCATAAAAATACAGCAAACAATTGAATATCGTGTATTTATTTATTTGAAATAATAATCGAAAATGAAGATAACAAAAACAATCTAGTGATGTTTCCGATTGTCCATTTTATAATACTCCTGCAACATACTTAATAATGGTTTACGATATTATTTTATAATTACAATTTATGTTAAAACTGCTCTAATAGACCGATATACATATATTATGGACATAATTACTGTTATTTAGAAGCAATAATTAAAGCTTAAAATAAGTATTGTATTCACTCCTTTATGGTACAGAATCTTAGGTAGTAGATATCTCGAAAATAATATATTTTATAAGTTAAATGTGTTTAACACTTACATACGGTAATCCATATTAAATAAGCTTTTATGATCATGATAAAATTAATAAAGTTATACTAAAATTGTATTTTTATTATTTATGTAATAGCTCAAAACTTAATGATTTCGAAGGCACCAGAGCTTCATCATCTTTAAAAACTAAGCCTAAAAGACAAATCCCTAATAAAAACAAAGTTTTTTCGTCTTTTTGGTTAAGTTACTGGCCTTGATAAACACAGCAAAACATAGACATGACATTTATTTTACAAGCGCTATCTTTGTAAAAATTTAAGAAGTAGGAAAACCAAAATAGAAAATAATAGAAACGAATTAACGTCTCATCCAATATGGGATGAACAGTAATATATAGGTGACATTGTCTTCCTGTATAATGTTACTATTCAACTCTACTGATCTCAAGGCAATTATAAATAAATAAATAATAAATGCGGACAACATCACATACACATACATTGCTCTAAACCCAAAGTAAATAGCTAAAACACGTCTTGTGTTATGGAATTCAGAAACAACGAAGATACCACAAACACCCAGACCCGAGGCACTGTAGAAAAGTTGGTTTCTACATTGACCCGACCGGGGATCGAACCCGGGACCTCAGAGCTAGCGACACTTTGAAACCGGTGCGTACGCCACTCGACCACGGAGGTCGTCAATTGGGTAAATAATACCATCCCTATCAAATATTACACCATTATAACTTTGATCGGATATCGTAATTTGACAGATAAGCGAATATTATTAAAACGTATATTTTTCACAGAGGACATTACCATCGTAATGGCATTTTAAATTCGGCCGCCGCAACCGCTCATTATAGTGAAACAAAAGGCGATCATCTGAATAAATTTACTAAATAATTGTTATTTCGTATCTCTACCTCAGGCTATCGGGCCCGAAATTGTTCCCTTACTAAGGAATATTATAAGACTTGGACGAAAAAGAAAATTAAAGTGATTTATTGAATGTGGTACGAATATACTGTCAATTTGAAAATAACACAGGAATTACTATGGATAATTTATTTATTCGAATAATAGTAGTTTTTTTTTTATCAAATTATCGTTTTGAGAATACTTTTTGATATTTAAACAAATTTTATATATCTTTTACTTTTCACAAAAAAAAAAACAAAAAAACTAAACTCAACTCGATCGTTTCTCGCTTTCAAGCCACGTCCGTTCGACTTCTCTTAGTATCGTAATATAAATTAGCTATTCTCAACGTAATGGACGCTCATACTCGCATGATTTAAAATACAGGTGCTGTAACGAACCGACTTCGCCAAATAATTACGAATAATACCTTCGATGGCGTTTTTAAGTGTTTAAACTGTTCGCAATTTTCGACAAAATGTGTGTTTATTTACTTACTTTTATTCGACGTTGTTCGACAAACAGTTATTTTAATATTATGAGAACATTGGTAAGAATGTGAGATCATTATTGGGCTAATTTTGTGGATTCAGTTAGTTGATAATGAAGTCGTGACGTTTTTATGAAATTAAATTGTTATATTACATAAGTAGTGTATTTCAACGCTGCCAGCCTTTTGGGCACACTCCCAGTCAACAGTTTATCAGACATATTTTAGTTCTTAGTTTTATTTAATTTATAATTTTTCTTATTTCTTGTGTAGGCTTAGTTTTTATATTATTGTAAACATTTTAAGTTAATTTCTGAAATAAAGTAGTGTCACTTTGACATCGACGATGCTTTAATTTTTCAATTAAATTAAGCAAATTTGTTATTTTACGATAAATTAATGCGACATTTTCCTAGATAAGTCATTCTTTTTTTGTAAGTCCGCTTTATGGAATAGAACTCTTACATTTCATATCTTAAATTATTTATTTTCATCGGACTACAAAAGTGATAAAGTAATCACCAATTTTTTATAATAATGTAACTTCTTAATATCCAATCCAGAGCTAGGTAATATTCGATGCCGATGTAAAAATTTTCGCTAAAGGATCTTATTCTAATGTTATTTTTATAAGTATCATTTGCAGAAAATACAGTATACCTTAATGTTTTATATTTAAACCTACTTTATTTCACGCACGATTTTATCAAAACCATTTTACTTAATGATCCATAAACGACACAAAACAACTAACAAAAAATCTAAAACAAAAAAAAATACTTTTTAAAATATGCGTAACGACAAAAAAAGTGGTAAAAATAAAAGGTCAAACAACGTTTAAAGTTTTTATTGTCTAAGTTGATGACAATATTAAGTTAATTTACGAGGTTCCAATCGGAATAAGAACAATATATAAGTAATAAAGATAAAAGGCTATTGCCAATAAAGTTTCCAATGCGAATCGATTGTTTTTAAAATGTGTTACAGTTATATTTTTGATAGGTCAAGGTATTCATTAAAATCAGAGTGTAGTCAAGTTAGGTATAGAGATGTAGATTAAAATTTCGCTAAGTTTTGGGCATATTTTTTGTGATTTTATAATATTTAGTTTTAATTTTATCAATGAAATGATGAATTAGCAAAAATAAACGTAACTAATGACAACAAACACTTACATCAACACTAAAATTAGATCATAAATAAATAAATAAAACTAACACGCGTCAAAAAATTCATCGTCATCCTTGTCAATGGCGGGAAACGTGCCCAGAAGGCTGTTGAATGGCACGTTGAAAGGCTTTGCCGATTCTCTGTGCAAGGAATAAACCAGCCCTCTGATCACGAGTAGAGTCTACCAAACGTTTTGACAGTTCTTTAAAAAGATTTCGTGCACTGTGAAAAATAGTTTTTACAAATAGATACATGTTACGTGTAAACTACACATAACGATTTGACCCGAATTTCCCACTATAAACTCAGTAAAATAATATTTTAAATATGGTTTAGTTTAACAGTCAACATCACTTAACATCCAATAAATATGTACACGACAACGTTTGAAGTATTTAATATATTTGAAACATAAACGGGCTTATTGAATCTACATAAACCATTGCTTGGCAATAAATACACATAGCAAATATCGCGATTCGAGAAACTTTAATTTAACTTCATTAGAATCTACATTACAGGCAAAATTATGTCATAATAAATGAAAACTTGTACCGAAATGGTAATTTTAGTCCGGTTGAGTGTATTAAGATTTTGTCAATATTTATGTACGAAATAATTCCAAAACAGGACCATTTTGTGGCCTGATAACATAGAAGTAGAACATTTGCATGCGTAATAGAAGTCATTCTGTAATCAAGCGCTCCTGATCATAATTTATATTAAATATTTATGTGAAAGTTACAACAAAGCACAACGTTTTGAGCGTAAAACTAATGCCACATAAATTTGCAGACCCTACTCTCATACTAAACGACGCCCCGAGCAACTAACACTACAACCAGTTCCATCCACTTGTCTTCTTGTTACTTTTTAATCTAAACCATTTTCGACTCAATTGTCACTCATCCTAAGTTTAGATTCGATTGGATACGAATCTTCATTTTGATGTTTATCATTTTGCACAGTTAGTGTTCTATTTCTATCATCTTCAACAATTTCTTTTAGTAGAGCTCAAAATTCATCGTTCAATTGTTCTTTTAGTTGTTTTTTTTTGCTGCTACTACCTCCGTCCAGTGAGTTGGTCGGGAATTTATTCCTACAATAGAATCAACACGAAATGGTTTCTTAGCCGCGAGGAGAATAGCGACTGAGTTATAGCCTGGTAGCATTACTTGCTTGGAATCATTCACTATCTCTCCATCTGGTCCATTCTGACATACTTTACAACCAGGGCTTGGCTTCTGATTTTCTTTAATGACGCAAGATATATGATGTCTTATGAAGAATTTGTTTCTTTATGTACCGTCTTGATGAGTGTGATGTTTTATATTGATCTCATCCGGTTTCGGAGAACCGATACCTTCATATTTAATTGCGTATTTTTATTGGGCCTCTTACTAAGTCATCTACTTGGTCGCAATCGACTCATCAATATATGTTATTTATAGCCATGCCTATAACAGTTCTATTAGGACTACAATTGAAGACTTCATTTCCATTTTGATTGATGTATCCAGAAGCTTTAATTTTACTTTGATTACATAGGTAACTGTTAAAATTGTTCCCATCATGAACAGGTTATTGACTTCGGATATTGTGTCATTATTTAGGAGTATGAAGTGATATTAAAACTTTTACGTAACATGTCATGTGAAAGAAATGCTCTGCAACGAATCCTTTAGTCTCTGTTTCAACAGCAGAAATATCTATACAGTATTTCTGGTCATTAGTTAAGGCTGTAGGGAAAATTAAGCTTAACAGTATACTGGTTTACACAAGAACTGACAACAAAGCTAGTGTAATCAACGAAAATTTTGTGCAAGAACTTAATGCTTGTAAAATAGTTTGTTCTATCTCGTAAGTTGTTTTCTAAGTAAGAAAAAACACTCTTCTACATTGTCTCAAGTTTCGAAGTTTGTTGTACTTTCGTTGTATCTGATTCCGTAACACATGTGATTTAGTTACTAACTTTAGGTCCAGACAATGTATGTGATGTTGTGCACATACATTTATCATTTATTACTTTATTATCTCACGTTAATTGCAGCTGGCAGCCCTATACGATTTCCTGCATTGTCTATGAACCGGCAAAGACGGGCGCTCGCGCAACCGATTGATTTGCATAGCAGAGCGTTTATTAGATTTCGCTCAGTCCTACTAGCGTTTAACTAGGATATTGCGACATTTCTCCTAGGCATTGTACACACCACCGCACTACAAAAACAACTACAAAAATGAACCTTAGCTTTATGAAAATAAGGACTTGTCAATTTTTCCAATGATTGGTGGTTTGTACAAGATTGATAAAATGTATATTGTGTAGCATTTGGCGATTATTATGTTGTTCTGTTATTCCGTGTTTTGTAGTTGGGTTTATTATCTTTATAAGCCTAAAGCGACTTTGATAGTAAAGACATTGTAAATAGTAGAATATATGTCCGGGAAAGTTTGTTTGTTTGTATTTCGTTACTAGATTATCTGGTTTGTTAGTGCGGTTTTGTTAGATATGTCTACAGCAATTGCTGTAAGTAGCTATGTTGCTTTGGGGGTATTGCAAAAAAAATGTATTTTTGTTCTATTTTTACTGGGTTTTGTGGGATCACTTGGATCTATGTCTATTTCTATAAGATAAAAAAACAGTAGGTAGTCTAAATTATTAAAAATTACATTGTTTTATGACAAAGACAAACTGTGCAGCTGTTGTTACAGATATTTTATCTAATGCCTATAGGGTGTAAAACAGGGAACTTGATCGTATCGTTATGAAGCAAATTTTAGCAATAGTGAGTGAGAGAGTGAGAGACAATATATAAAATATTATTTAGTAGATATATTAAATTAAACCATATTCAAATGTCGAAACAAACAAAACCTGTACCATAAAAGAGAATAACACTACTTTAATCAACAAAAGAAAAGACAGCACTCGATGCATTGGACATACTGTAATAGTTGTCTAGACATCTTTCCTATTGCCCTATATCCGTCAAAATTTCATACACAATTCCACCGCATTATGTCTTCTGACATTTGCAGATTACCTTTCATAGCCTCGGTATATTCCACTTTGTTCACCTGGGTGTTATCACCCAGGTTAACAAAGTACATCTTTCAGTCTCCCTATTTCACCTTGGAAACATTTCATCCAGATGAGTAGAATACGAAATGTAAGCGGGTGATAAAAGTCTACTTGAATAATGAAAAAGAAATCGCAGTTCTTCACCTGGGAGAAAATAGTACCGAGGTTAAAAAGTAATTTTTCCCTTTCTTTATCATTTCACCTCTTATCTAATTCAAACCTCTCATCCTATAACCCACCAAGCCATTAATCCATAGAGCAATCAAAAAAATAAACATGCACACCTAAACACAGTCATATTAGAAAAATATTACTCTCATTATGGTACAGCCGAATAAAATTACACTGTTCACCTGTGTACCATCACCCAGGTGAACAAAGTGGAAGACACCATAGCCTAACGTTTGAGAGCAGTAAATCACATCTATTAGTTTGAAGCTTCTGGCTATTTAACACCTCAATATATTTACAGGCTATTAACTTAGCCTTATTTATTGGCTACCGGTTATCACTTAGCTTATACGGTTTGTATTGGTTGTCTTATGTGCAGAACTGCTAAGGTTTTTTGTCTGTGAATTTCTTATATAAAGGTTTGTTAAGTTGCGTAATTCATGTGACAGGTGTTGAAGAAAGCTTTTCCAGATTTACTAGAGTTGTAAATGCGACGGAAAGGAAACAGGTTATTTTATTAACATTACTACGTCATAGAAGGGAAGATTTTCATATAGTCAAAACTCTCTCTACTCTTCCTAGTATAGTTCATAAGATCAGTTCCCCTACCCAGTTAGATTTATGTTTTGGGTAGACATTAGTACAAGTTTAATAATTATGATTTTCCGCATTCGTTATCTTTTTTAATTCTTATTTTATGTTCATGCAAAATAAAACCAAAAATAAAAAAGTCTGTGAAATATTACTCCATTTTATTGACTCTCTACATTATCTAACACTACGCAAAGTAACCATTACTTCTCGCATCCAATCTCCACCAAATGAAGATCTAACCTGCAATTAACTTAGCCGTTACTATTAAAAAGTTTAACTGCCAGAATTCATTTGTATGCAAATTGCTTTCAATAGAAAATCACCTATGTATAGACATATATGAGGATGTAGACATAATTTTACTTAGATTTACTGTTTATGGATAAGAAAAAATAATTTAAATCTTTTTATCAAAAACGAACGGGTTCTTTTTATACTGGCTATCTTATTAGGAAGAGGTTCTATGTTTGTTTCTATGTGACTGGTATGTTTCTATTTCTAAAGATAACGTATGTAATTGTTTGGAATTTTAATTGATTCTCGATGTAGATTTTTCTTTCACTTAACGATGTATGCAGGCGCCACAATCAATCAGTCGCGGGTCATCTGATGATTTTTGATTTGATCAATCTGAAATCAAAAGTTAGGGATTTTAGTTACCTTGTTTAGTGTAACATAACGTACCTTAAGTTTAACACATTCTGCCCCTTTCTACTGAACAGTAGATTTAATTTTTAACAATTATAATTGATTATGATTTTAAGAGTTTAAAGTTAGAAATAGCTTGATTAACAAACAAAAAAATACAATGATCAAAGTACACACTGAACCAGTTTTGCCTCTACGATTATGTCACACATTCATATCCAACTTTAATACAATCTAAGCTGATAATAGAATACTATTATATTAATGGTGTTCTCCGTCGAACGAGTGATTATACGATGGTAGCTTGCATTACGTGTAACTACCCGCTTTGAAAGAGATTGCTTTAATTCAGACGACAGCTAGCCGTAATAATGTAAACATGTATTATACAGGACATTATTCTTTGTACAGTCATGTGGAAATGGCTACAGTACATAGTAAACTTCAACATTGCTAGCGGTAATTAGCTTTACAAAAACATTTTCTACTAAAATCGTGGATGTCTATTGTTTCACTTTACAAATTCTCCAACAAAATGCATTTTTTTCAAATGCAGCTAAGGGTTTATTTAATTATAACGTTACTTTCCGCAAAAAGTTCCATACCTATGTAACTACCTACCTATTAAATAATTATGTAGTTAAGTACAGTAATAATATCATATTTACTTTTCTTGTTGTTGATATTGTAAATTTTCGAAAGATGTCCAAAATTACTTGTAATTAATCCTTATGTGAAGGAATTACCATAAACCAAAATATGGAGTCAGCATTTAAATAAAGTTTTGATCGCCATTGAAAAAAGTGCACTAAATATTTAATTGTGATCATGATATAGGTATCATCTTCACCTATCCGTCTTGTACTAGTAAATAACCGTATCTTTATATACTGAAAACATAGTTTTTGTTAACTGTACCTACTTATTATGTATTAGAGGTTGTAATGGATTAGTTATTTGTGTCTATACATAAATTGAGACTAGTTTATATGATAGATGACTCTGCTCGGAAGCATAAATAATTATGTGACAAACTATATTATATGCTTAATATAGAACTTGCTTATCAAGTGAAAGTTATGTAATAACACCTTTTGTGATTATGGAAATTATTATCTGAAACTATAAATAAATTCCAAGACGTGTCTTTCTAAGTTTTAATGTTTAAAAAGAGAAAAAAAAGAGTCAAAGTTTCAAATAAAATTATTCATTGTCCTTCTTTCCTGAGTAATTATACTTCAATAAAGAAAACAAAATGTAATTAATGCTTCACAATTTGACAACCTGATTGCTCAAACTAAATTATCGTCTTGAGCAAAAGAATACAAGCTTGTATCCTTCGTGAAACAATGTTGTGCCATCTGTAATTTAATGTCTCACTTGTATGCTTGTTACCACCAAAATATCGATGTAAACGGCGAGTGATTTGTGACAGCATTGATTTCAATCATAATGATAATCACAAATTTTTCTGGATGAAATCCTAATTTTACCTCTAGGTATATAAGATATAAAACAAAAACATTATTATATCACCCTGCATTATATCACCGTTGGGCAAAGGCTCATCCTTTTTACGCTTTTGTCTGTTGAGACCACTATCAAACTTGTCGTTCAGAACGAAATTTACCTAGATTAGACCCCATTACCCCTCTTCCATTTTCACCTCGCGAAGACATAGTTTATAACACTAACTGAAAATCACATAAAATATGAAAACACACAAATATCCGCAAAAGCAAGTCCATAAACTTTTAGACAACATAATTGGAAACATTAAAATGACTCGATAAGTCTACAAAAACTATAAGCTACATAACTGGGCACTTATGTGCTAATCCAGTAGTGCTGTAACTTAATACATACATAATAAGTGTGATTATGTAAGATGGCCGCCCGGAGCAACGGTAGCCGAGATGTGCCAATCTTTTCCTTATTCTGTGAGGCTCACATGGTGGTATGAGTTGGGGTAACTAAGTCCATTGGTATGGTTTCTATGCTAAAATACATTGACAAAGTATGAATTGATACTATAGGTCATATTTTTTATTTCACATTATGCGAAGAAACTTATTTTCTTTTATATTTTATAGGTTTTGTTGAAACTTGAAATACGAAAAAAAAATAAACCCTTCTGACAAGTCTTCGTTTATAAGAGGTTTAATATTTAACTTAGGCACACTTTACGCATTAATATATATTATAATCAATCGCAAATCAAATATTTTCAAATTCTTTTCTTTTCTTTGCATGCTTATACAATATTAAACCCAAACCCTTGATCATTATTTTTCACAAAGTGTAAGTAAACATTCTAATGCATTACATACCGATTCAGTACATTTGAGTAATGTACTATTGCCTCGTTGACAGGTCAATGCTTAAACAACAACATGTAATTTAAAAATTCCGAGAATTCCATATTATTATTGTCAAAATTTTTTCAAACCCAATCTATCTAAGACTCAACCAACCCCATGTAAGCCTTCTAACACAGCTTCGTACGCAATATACTATTAAAAGGAGTCAACGCACCCGCATGTAGGTATGTGGTTGGTAATAACAACGGGCTACTGTTTACCTGTGCAACCGGCTAACCGCGACAACTCCAAGGACTTATTACGTATCACGCATAAGCAGAGCGACAGCAAAAATTGCGCAATTATTGCTGGTAAGTTGCTAATTTGTTCTATGATATCGCGAGATATTACGAATTAGGACTTCGTCAGCAATAATTGTGAAAATGTTTGCAATAGTTTTGCGTTTGTGAGATACGTAATACCACACGGCTACTGAGGACACCGACGGAGATGATAATACCACTCAATAATGACTAGTTATGGCATAGAGTTGATAATACCGTTTGAAAGTTAGTTGGTATTGGAAGGTTATTGATGTTTGTTGGGTTTGATTGTATGTTTTCAGTGTGTTTGTTTTGATTTACTTGAATAATTAGAACATAATACGGTTATATAAAAAGAGGTTTAAAAATTAGGACATTACAAAAAAATCGTAGATCAGAGAGATTTGCTTGTGCGCCTTTTTGCACTATTTTAGGGTGCTTACTTCGCAGCCTCGAAAAAGGGCAAATAATTATTAAACACTAAAAATCTCACCTATGTAGACCTATTGACTCTACCCCTGAAAAACAGTCAAATATTTCAGTTTAATAAATAACTTTACTATTCGAACTAAACCAAACTAAAAGAAAAAAGACCTTCTATACCTTAAATAAAGTATTTAATAAACAGAACATTAAATTTACTAATAAAAACATTGTAAGTAGATTAGTTTTATTACTAGTTACTTACGCATATATAATGTTATTGTCTAAACAGCTAGTTAATCTTCCGATAGGCGCCAGTATTCCTGCTGTTACACTAAGTTATAGCTGCGACAAGTTTCGCGCAACTGCACAGAGCTGTTATTACCATAACAATTAAACCAGATAATATCTAAGTTCATTGGCTGAGATGTTTATAGTTGGGTTTACACGGAAAAGCTTGACTAAGAAAACTTAATGTCTAAGCATTAAAAAAAAAGAGAACTTTTGTTTGACAAGCTACTAAGTAAATTAATTAAAGGGAACACATTAAAGGCAATACTTTTTTTAATAACAAGGTGTTTTTTTGTGATTGTTGTTTTTACCATCCTACGTACCTACACCATAAATAACTGGACACAATATTTTTAATATATGTCCAAACTAAAAAGCTGTACAAAAGTCATAATCTAGCAAGAAAACCTAAAACAAAAAACAAATGATTAAAACGATACTAAAATATTAAACGACTCATTCACCTACATTATGGAACTGCAACATAGTTCAAACCACCTGTATAAACTAAACACTCTACAAAAAGACCACCACTAATTATTCCAGATCGTATTCTAAGTATTATAAAACAAGTGTACTTAAAAAGAAAAAAGCCTCCCTCGAACAAAGCGGTGGCCAGTGATTTTCTCAGGCAACAGGATTTGTATGGAAAATAATAATAAATTGCGTAACAACAGGATCCTGTATTTGTCAGTTGCGACCGGTCGCACAATAATCGCCGCTTGCGTGTACATTGTAAATTATTTTGGATTTATATAGAGTTGTTACATCGTCATCTTTTTTAAATTTGATTTATTTTAAACGACTTATTTAAATTGTATTGGAATGTGATGTACTTTTCTTTTTTTTTTCGTCCCTTTGGGATAAATATAAAGAAAAAGTAAATATAAGGCTAAGCAAAATAATAAGAGAGCATCCTGCTCTCTTATTATTTTAGGTAGGTAAGGTGTATTTTTAAAATAAAGACACACATATCGCCACATATTTTATTCAGAGATATTATTCTAAGCCCAAAAAAGAACACTATTGATAATATTATATTCTCCACCATCAATTCCAAATCAAGTAGATATTTTGAACAACTGAATAAAAAAATATGATTTCGAATTATGATTAGAACATGATAAATAAATAAATTCATAGTTTTTCCGGAAGTATACATTATACGCATAAGTTATGGTTCCATACTAGATTATTAAATTTATTGTCACCTAGAATTAAACAATTTACTCCAAACAGTTCATGCTTTATAACATTAAGTACATTTATTAAACCCAAAACACACCTCCAACAGCTCTATATAAATCCCAGTTTGCAATTAGATTGTCAATAGACAAGTGTCTCTGGGACTCGTTTCATTCCGATGGCGCGGTTAAGAAACGCTAGTTACTTACAGACAGACAACATCCACTGGACTGCATAAGTGTAGCTGGCAATTATCAACGGGTTTACTTGTAAACTTTCTTTAATACCTCATGGTGGAACTGTACATTATTATTGTGTAATTGTGTAATAACTCTAGAAAAGTTGAGATTAAATTAAAAAAATATTTATGATGGAATATATTTGATTTTGTTCGGTTACTTTTGGACCCAAATAACAGGAAGGACTTTTTGGGAATAAAGTTCATCATATAATTATTATGTGAGTTTGATTCGGGTCTACACCAAAGCTATTAT
This sequence comes from Autographa pulchrina, assembly GCA_905475315.1. Classification (NCBI taxonomy): domain Eukaryota; kingdom Metazoa; phylum Arthropoda; class Insecta; order Lepidoptera; family Noctuidae; genus Autographa; species Autographa pulchrina. The sequence continues at coordinate 6,837,172 of FR997775.1, forward strand.
AATAAGCTAAATAAGCAATATTAGCAGTAGGTATGCATAGCTAAATGTGTAGTCACTATTCGTAGAGATAGCCGTTCTTGATACAGTATCAAATTAAAAAAGTTAGGGCTAGACTGGGCGCAGAAGGCCTTTGCATGGCTGGGTGTTGTGGAGCATCAAGGGAGAGGCCTGTGGACTGAGTTGATTCATTGAAGTTCCTCAGTCTTCCCGTGACCATGATACGTGCAAAGGGACGCGCGAAATGTTTAAACGTCGGGACTTAAACCTAAACCACCACAGAACTCCTCCGTTCAAAAGTAGTTATATTTCATTAATTGTAGTTCACAATGGTCATATTTAAAAAGTTATATTACACAGTTCATTACTATTTTACTTTGCTATTTACCGTGTAACCGTTAAACCCAACAAAATACGTATAAAGTCTAAAACAAACCAGGCCAGCACGGGTATAATCTGGGTAATATAATACGCAGTGATTGCCGGACGCGCGTGATCCGAGCCATCCATTGTGTACGCACAAACACCTGTCTATGATTGCATGTTTGTACGCTCTAACGTCGTACGCGACTGAATTACGCGCGAATCTGTTGGTAGAGAAAGAATAGTGCGGATAAGATACAAGTAAGCGTAAAGAATAAATCAATCTCAAGTAGAAGGATCGGTCGTACCAAGCGAAATGAACAATGTTTTAGTTTTGCAAAAGAGTCACAAAAACAATCGTACTCTACCTTTACATTCATGGTTTATGTATAAGTTCAACCGACACCAAGTACTATTAATAGTACTGAAAGATCTAACGAAGTGGTATAAAATTTAGAAGAGTCAAATTCAAAAATAGGATTTGTATTGTAATTGTACAATTAATTACAAAATGTGAATCTTAAATAAAACTCTCATATTATTTTTATATAGGATAAAAGCTCATTCGAAATTTTTGCAAATATCTGATAGTAATGGTTAGTCATTAATTAATAGGCCCGTTTATCGCAGAAAGGCCAAAAATTTAATTTCAGTCTTTGCTAGAACATAAATAATAATAATACCCTTGCCTCTCATATAGGTCCAATTTATGATAATTTTAAATACTTAATAATAAATTAAAGCAACATCAACAATACTCTAACCGCTACTAATAGTTCGTCATATTTCCGCTAGGGGCGCTTCAATGTAATGGTTCACATACAAACCTATCGTTTGAACAATGAATTGTAGTTCAGTTATTTTGATCTTATTTCTCATATGTTCGTTCCGATCACGTAGCAGGTTATATTTAATTTTAGTCTCTTCGAAAACATTTTATTTTGTAGGTAATTATTTATGAAATTGGTCAGCCCTGTTTAGAACTGTTCTTTGATATTAATAATTAACTAAATTAAATTAAATTTAAAGTAAATGAAAAATCTATAAAAAATAAATATATTTTGGTAAGTACTATCATTAAAAACTGTCACTCGCTCTCTTATGTAAATATGTGTGCCTGTGGTAAAACATTTTGTATTTCATAATTATAATATTACATTATGTACTGTTATTATTTAGTACCTCATCTCCCGAGCCTTTTCCCAACTATGTTGGGGTCGGCTACCAGCCATACCGGATTCAGCTGAATACCGTATTTTACACGGAGCGACTGCCTATCTGACCTCCACAACCCATTTTACTGGGAAACACAGTATCCCATAGTACCTAAATGTGTTTAAACAGCTTTAAACATTATAGTGTTCAATAGAACGCATTACACCTATCGGTGGCTGCCCGATTTTTAAAGGCAATCATTATACAAAAGCAACATATCCCGACTTATAAAGAATCTCATTTTACCCTCAATACATATGCAAATGTCCGTCATTGCTCACTAAATCGATTTCATTCGGTCATCCATTCGTTCTTTCGGTCATCAATCACTGAACAAGATTGAACGGGTGTCTTCAGTGGGATAGTACTTAGAATATTTTATCTTAGCTTTTACAAAGCTGCGAAAAAGTGATTTAAAAGTTATGTATCACCTCACTTTTAAATAAATGGACACGAATATAGTTGTCATAAGACTGAAAAAAAACAGGCATCTAAATAAAATGTACTTAGATAGCTATTACACAATAAAAATAAAATCGTGTGTCCATTATAAAAATATCTAATACCTAAAAGGAAAATTTATATAAAATAAGTATTTTTTTTAGCCTCAACTGTCCCACTGCTGGACAAAGACCTAGAAAAAAAGGGTAAGAAAAAAAAGTAATTACCAACTTCACTTAATAAATCTAGGCATTAATTGTAAGAAAAAAAAAAGCTAAATCTTTACGGGGAGTACTCAAATCTTTAGTTTCTTAAAAAAAATATTAACCAAGAAATAGAACCTGCTTTTCGTAAATGTTCTATATTTTATTACTTTTGTTAGTATTTGTTTATTAGTTAAAACGTTTTATAGAGTTTTTAAACGAGTGTGAACATACCCCGTATTAAAGCCTCGAACTATAAAATAAACATTGATGTTTCATTTTATCTTTGATCACCTCGTCACATATTTTAGTACATTACAGTCACATCAAGATCTACAGAAAACTATAATATTCCATAAAATAAAATCAACCGTACAGGTTATTTAAATTAGGTATGACTCGCAGTAAAACGTTAAAAATAATAAAAATCGTATAAACGCAAAACAATATGTTAATTTTTATTTAAACTTTTTTATTTTACTGTTACTGACTGTTTAATTAAGTTTATGTTTGATTAGAACTTTATAATCTTATTATAGCCCTATCTTGGATTAACGATATATGTTGTAAATCTACAAGTTGTATATTTTCCAAAGGCTCGTTATTACTTGATAATTAAATTAAAGTTTTTGGGTACAATCCTCTTCAATATGATTCAATAAAAAAACTAGGATTCTAATCGCTAATTGGGAAACCTTTATCGGTAACCTCATTATTTAGGGCAAAAGTCGTGCTCTGCTATACGTAGCTCTATCTTACTGCATAAAAATATTATAATTTAGCTTAAAATATGCACAAAATCTACATCACAAATATACAGTACATAATATAAATAATAAATATATGAAAAACGACGATATACAGCTATATTTTACATATAAAATAAAAGAAACATGCCTAAAGAAATAAATACACACATTTACTTAAAAAAGGTAATTCAATCGTTTATCAAATATATCATAAATACCATCACATCTCCATAACGTCTTGTAAATTACGTTTCATAAATATAAATTCGTAAATAATTTGCATTTTCATGTAACTACATCTTATATTATAATAATATTATATGTGATAAACGTTTGGTACACACTAATTCAAACTGTAAACACGATTTATAAAAACGATTTACAGAACCGTATAGTACCATATTATTAGACATTTGCTTCATTAGCAAAGAACTAAAAGTAATAATAGCCAAATAAAAAGTTATTACACCCAAACATGAGATATCATAGTATTTTAATATATGTTAATCCATGCACCAGGTGCATTAGACATTTTCCCACGAAAAAATATACGACATTACCTACTACCAATAATTAACGTAAATGTTCACAGAAAAGTTATAAAGACGAATGTACAATGTTTCTCGTGATTTCGTGCTTTAAAAACACGATAATACCTACATAAAGACTTCGAAATACATTTGTTCACATTATACGAATGGATTAATGTAATACATAGTGTATAGATTGTATAAACAGTGTATAAATAGTGTATAGACTGTGTATCTTCCTGTGAAAGTTGTCGAATCAAATAAACGACTGCGGTGCTGAATAAAATGGAGGAACAAGTTTGTTTCTTATTGATTATGCAGTTAGCAAGCTCTTAGTGGCTCTGCGTTTATTAACAAGTCGGATTGACATTAAAAACTAGTAGAATAAAGCTTAGGCGATGGGTGATTGATTTATTTGAGATTAATATAGCCATGATTACGTATTAATATCGTTATGTAGTTTAAATGAGCTGGAAAGTGTCTTAATAGACTTCTCATTATTCTCAATACTCAATTTCTTCATTGCGTTCCAAAATGTACATAAGTTTAACATTATTTGGTGGGTTGTAATAAGTCACAATTTTTATGCATGGTTTTAATGAAGGATGTATGATAAATAATGACTGTAATATAAAACAATTATTGTAAGTATAAGCAGGCAACCTGCAGTGGCCTGCCTGGAAAACACTCAACCGATTGCGAACCCAGGCAGGTCGCTGTAAATACAATCTGGCAAAATGGGGGATCATAGACCCTTCCGATATCCGGTGTGAGTGCGGCGTTTCCGACCAGACAATGCCACACCTGCACTTTGGAGGACTTAAACCTCGCCAATGACGCTGCAGTTAGTGTGGCCAACTACTGGTCGAAGCGTATTTAAATTTTAATATACAAGATTACCATCGACTCGAAAAGAAGAAGAAGAAGAAGTAAGTATAAGGACAAGATAATTAAGAGGATTAGTCAGCCAATCAAACGAAAACCATTCAAATTACCCAACTAATCATACTGACTAAATACCATATATATCATGGTTACGTAATGTGGTTCTTTACTTCTATGTTTTCTTTCTTGTAGGTACATACTATTCTACTTTAGACAACTTAAATTTATCACTGAATGACAACAGCTTGAATTAATAATGTCCACACATCGTTTAACATTAATAAACATAAACAAAACTCTGTGGCTCGGAAACCCCATGTTACCTTTATCTGTCTGAACCATAAATACAATCGAAATGGTTGTATTTGCATGTAAATAGTTTCCAATTGAGTAAAATACTCATAAATACTTCCAAATTGCGTTCATAATTAATCTTGTATAAACTCTAATCTAATCAAAAGAAAAAAACCCATTCTCAAAAAATTCTTCGAGTGTCAGAATTTTCCAAACATTCTTTACTTTAACTTGGCAATATTTATCAAATTGTGTTCTGCTTTCTCCATAATTATCATCTAAATTAAGCATTACCTGTATTATTTAAAGTTAAACTTACGATTTTATTATTTTCGACACCATTGCTGGTTACGTTTGGAATACTTTAAGGTGATTCAAACAAAAGGGGTATTGGAATCGAAACATTGATGCTTTAGATCGATATTGAGGTGTCTTAAATGCATTCTGATTTAAGTTAAGATAACAATGTGTAGATGGAATCTGTGTTGGGTAATGCTGATAAAAGATTAGATTTCATGGTAGCAGGTGTCGATGTAATAATGAATTTTATACACAATGACCTTTCTTTTATCCATTGACTGTTTTACGGCGTAATTTTTTCGAGGAGTTTATATCTTTTACGTAATGTACTTGAATAAAGTTAATATGTTGATCTTGATTCGGAAATCTGATATTTGGTAGTTGTGTCTAACACTTGAGAAGGTAGTAAGATTGGAAGTTTTGAACTGGAAAACTTTCTTGAGATTATAGGAGCAATTTGACGACCTCCGTGGTCGAGTGGCGTACGCACCGGTTTCAAGGTGTCGCTAGCTCTGAGGTCCCGGGTTCGATCCCCGGACGGGTCAATGTAGAAACCAACTTTTCTACATTGTCCCGGGTCTGGGTGTTTGTGGTACCTTCGTTGTTTCTGAATTCCATAACACAAGTGCTTTAGCTACTTACTTTGGGTTCAGAGCAATGTATGTGATGTTGTGCGCATTTATTTATTTATTTATTTTATTTAATGTTCATGTGATTACAACATTAGATGTACAAATCTAGTCACTATTCGGTGCATAGTACCTATATTTACTAAATAGGTGACTATTTATTTGCTTTTATTTTTCATTGTTTTTAATCAAATTCGTTCCACCGCTAAGTATAATTTTGGCTACTATAATGAACACAAACGTGCTCAAACAGCGACAAAAATTATATTATTCTTGTCTGGCTACACGACAAAAGTATACATTTATACATTACATAATCTTAACAAACATAAACATGCACTAGAACCCCTATCAGGTCAAAGTTTAACTTGAAACCTAGGCCAGCTCAATGAGGCTATTGTTACCGTGACAATACATTTTATACCTAGGTACATTGATATACCGGTACTAAGACTACAATAAATTCTTGTCTGCCATCAATCGACGGTCTTCCTATATAAAGTACCAGGAAAACGCTATCCACCCAACAATGGACATTTGCAATTATAATATAAACGTTATTGTACTACATAGAAGTACCTGATGCATCGAATTACAGCCCATCTAACGGCGAAAGGCTTTGACACAGCGCTTTATGGAAACATCGCAATAAACTTAAAACAAACTTGTTTTAAGCAGCTACAAACACTCGTTAAAATTACATATGCGACTCTATTAACATAGTCATACAGCGCATTTTTAATAAAAGACAAACTTTAGGAAGTGAAAACGTAAGTTTGCTTATAAAACCGAACAGTGCCACCCGTAGACACCCTTTGTCCATTCCTTGATTGAATATCGAATGCATAATCGTAAACTTGAATCGATTCTTACGAATACGAAGAATCGATATTGAAATCGGCAAGCACTAAGGCTTTGTATGAATAAACGCACTTAGTGTGTGGAATAGGAAATCATAAAAGCATAGTGCTGTTCTACATACAATATCAAATCGATATTGCAGGACAAGATACTATTATGGTGTACATTTTTATACTCTTCCTTTAAGTGGTTGGTATTCATCTATTCATATTTTTGTTATTATATATTGTTCAATGATTATTTTCACTTTATGAGTACTATTCTAAGTACATTTATTCGTGAATAAACTTTTTTCTTTAAATAACTTTTGCATCTGCAGTAGCTAGCAATCGATTAAAATGACTTTTTTTTCTAGATGTCGGCGATATTGATAAAGATGCAATAATAGTTTGTTCAGAACATAAAACATTAAGACGTTGCTTTTACATCAACAAATAAATCATATTCTTTCAACAAATAAGATACGTCTCTTACGAATAGATAAATTGCACGTAAATCTATCTGAAAATTACTGAAATTTTTAATAAACGATCGAAACAAGTGATGTAGACAAACATAAGTTTTCATGTGAACAGCTATACAATTTTCTTTACCTATAAATTCATGTAGCGGTATATAGTTTGTTTCTTTCGACTGTGTATTGTAGCGCCATCTCTCATTTTGCGGACGAACTAAAAATATTTCGGCGGCTTCAAAACGCTGGATTTATGTAAGTTTAAAGTATTTATAAACATTAAATTAAAGTTTCTTAACAAAATAATAGTTAGCTAAAGACATTTTATTTTATTACCTGCGCATTAACTGCATAGTTAATTAATATGTTATTAAATTTATTTCTATTAAAAATCCTAGATTTGAAAACGCTATATTTATAAGCTATAACTGTATTCACAAGATAAGTCCGTGTGCGACAAATATCCCACTTATTCAAACCCTTTGTTTTTGCTCAGGATTCAAATCGGTACCATATCGCACCGCAAACATTTCCAAGGAATATTGGTACAAATTATGCGAATGCGGATTCTTTCACTCGAGATAATGTATTCGATTCCGGACCAACTCGATGGCATCGTTCACGCGAGCTTCGAATGTTAGGCGACGTTTTATCGATACTACGAGTACTCGATTATAAATCACGTACTCGATTATAAATCAGATGAATCGATTTGTTTTTAAGTGATTTTCGGTTGTAATGATGTTAGAGAAGAATTTATTATGTTTTAGAATTGTAAATGGTGAGCATTCTAAGTAAGTATGACAAAGTTGGTTTAGGGTCTCGTAATTTTTTATAGTAATTTATTGTGTACGTTAAGGCCGAAAGAAATCGTCTTAATTTCTTTCGGACTATGTATTTAAGTTCTAAGAAAGGCTCAAACGATGTATTACTTAGTTTACTATGATGTAAGAAAACACTACCTATATTAAAGCCAAATAAAAGTCGTCGTTTTTTTAAGATAATTGGTACGCACCAGTTATTTTTTGTACCTACAATTTTGTTGAAATTTACCTCGATAAGATATTCTAAAAAATAACAGTTTCTTGTATTTATTTACAAGAAGGTTTCGTTATTTTATACCAGTATTTTTTTTTTAATATGTAAATAATGTTTATCGAGAACAAACAGTAGTCTTCCAAGATGTGAGCTCGATATTTGGTGCATTTGTGAGATCATATCTTCACACGAGCGCGAATATTTTGCGCTTTGAACGAAACGCGTCACAGGGAGACAACGAAACGATAAAATACAGATTTTTGTGAAGCACTACAAGTGTTTCTTATTCAATTGATTCAATTATTCCAGTAATAAATTTTAATTTAATTATGTCGATATTAAAAAAGGAAATTCAATTGAATGGGATCTTTTCGTGATCTAGATTTAAAAGGTTATTTTAGATTTTTTAAGACAGTCATTATGTGGCCCAAATCTTTAAGAATTCAATAATAAAAACGAGATTATGCCATACTTAACCAATATCTGAATGTATTCGATTTCACTGTTAAATTAATAATTTCTCTCACTAAAACTGAAAGAATCTTTCTCTAAAACATATGCAAAAAAAAATAAGCTCGTGTCTTTATAATTTGATACCTAATAGAGAAGTCCATGCGATTTTGATTTTTGTCCAATATTTTATCGATCATCACGCCCTTAACTGTCATCACTAGAAAATTATAATAAACATAGCCTAGAACCACGATGAAACCTGCGAATCTGAGGTGAAATTAGAACAATTAACCCTGCCGCAGCCGCGGTGGCCACAAATAGTGCCGCCGGTGATACAGCTAATGAGTTGTTAGTACCGCGCAATACACACATGCGAGCTATTAGAGATGGGCAATGGTCGATACGGAGTGGGTTTGTTGATGTCGATAATAATGGTCGTTGTTTTGGAAGGATATTAGGTTTAATGTAAAGTCAAATGTATTACATTGTGTAATTACTTGATATGTAATTTTTATTATTTGAGTCCAAAGGTCTTTTTTTGTCATTTAACGTACATTTAACATACGAAATTGTTTCAGCAAGCCTTTAATAAAACACAATGGTAATAAAAATTCCCTTATAAAATTACAAAGTTGGTGTAAAAATACTGAGCACAAACTAGCTCTTTATTCCCAAGTTTCTAGGTTATTGTCGACCACTTATTTATACAAACACATACCTACATACACAAAAATATACATAAATTACAGCCCATCATACATCCCAATATCTAATAACATAAACTCATAACTTTCAATTAAGTAACACAATAGTTTTAATACTATCGACTACAATCCCATCCCTAGTGAATGAGCGACGACCGTCCGCGGTGCCACCACACCGCCATCTATAATTGGTTTGCTCCGCAGCTGATTTTTATCTCCAATTATTGAGTTTTCACGCCAATTAAATATTATCTAGTTTCCGGTGGAAGCCGCAATGTCGATATAATCATAGTTTCTAAAGCACTACCCTTAACAGTTGAACGTTTGTTGAATAAATGATCTAATTATAAATACCGCTCTCTGTTTATTGGTAGTTTATAAGATTATGATACTAATGTGGATTTCGTTTCCGTTTTAATGTAATTATAATCATGTATTTACATTACTTAGCTAACTATTATTCACTGCAATTAGACATACTTTTTCCATCTACTTTACGCAAGTATCCACTTGTCTATACTTATAATAAATCTGTAGAAAGGTCAATTCTGTACATTAAATATATTTTCAAAATAACTATCAGGGGGTGATTAGTGATCAATACTGATGCCAAAAATGAAATCAGTAAAATTTTTGTCTGTCTGTCTGTCTGTATGTTCCTTATAGAAACAAAAACTACTCGACGGATTTTAACGAAACTTGGTACAATTATTCTTGATACTCCTGGGCAGGTTATAGTATACTTTTTATCACGCTACAATCAATAGGAGCAGAGCAGTGAAAGGAAATATTGGGAAAACTGGAGAAGTTACTCAATTTTTTAAGCTTCCGTCGCGTGTGCACCCTTAATGGTTAAAGACTCATTGATAAGCTTCGTCATCCACGCGAACGAAGTTGCAGGCACAGCTATTATATAATATATAAGCTTTCATCTTACTAGTTCACACTATTACCATTTACATCAGCGTATTTTTTTAACGATTATATAAAATATATTATAAATATAAAAAAATATATCCACAAATTACATTATGTTATACAGTATACAGTAAACAAGAAGATGCAAATAGTTTGTATATGTATTCGACAATTAATAAAATGTGCTTCATAAATAGGAACACATAATAGTGTATTACATAATACGGTCCAGCTAACACTGACTATACCTACAATCTATTCCCTTAAGGACACAGTACCATACAGCTGACGAAACCCATTTATTTCCAACACAACACAGCAAAGGGTCCAGAGGTCTCAGATTTCATTCCTATTAAACACTTACACAAAGTACAAGAACTAAAATTTATCTTAGATACAATCTAAATTCTATTACGCACCCATCTGGGACCGAACACAAATAACTACTTAAAAGGTCAACTTTCTCGCTATTAACTTGTTCAGGCTGTGCATGTGTGTGTGTTTGTTTGATTACGCTGGGATAGGGTAGGTTTCCTAATATTTATGTTCTTTGTGTATTTGTTCAGTTCAGTGTGTCCGATTTTTTCTGTGTCATAATTTAAGTAGACGAACAGAATATAATATTAAATATTTTTTTTTTAATAATTTCTACCCAAAGCATAGGTTCTGTTAAGGTGAAATTATTATTTTCATAGATATTTTTTGCAATAAATAATATGAACGTGGCTTATGTTTAGATTAAAAAAGGTATGCTAGTAAGAATTTTAAGTTCTGGCTAGCTTTCCTACTGAACAATAGAAAAATCATAAAGTGTTTTTTTAGATTGGATCTTTCAACTTTGGTTCTATTCATAAGAATATTTTAAACGATCTGTGTCGATCTATGTACTAGCATCTGAAAATACGCAGCCAGCCAACATAGTAACATTATATTCTATTTAAGTATAGTGCGTTTTACTCTGACATGAGACAACTATATGCACCGGGGTTAAGGAGACTTTCTATGGGCGTTAAGTCGTAGACTAATTACTTTAGTCTGTAGCTTACCTAACAGTGAAGAGATTTCTTTGGGTGAGTCAGTGAGGAAAGAAAATGTCTGTCGAGCCTTACTCAGGTATTGTTAAAAGGTATGTGGCATTTATTTTCTTTATCTTATTAATTTTCATAGGCCAGTTAGTTAACACGTTGGTAGAATAATTGTCAATCTGATTTAGTAATTAAAAAAATCTGTAATTGATCGTCAGCTATTTATTTCAGGGATTTCTTTGACTGTCACTATTTCTTACAAAATATTGAATATTTTAGCATTATGTTTTAACCAAAACCAGTTTCAAAATGAAAACACAAATATAAAAAATAATGTAACTACGAAGAATTTTCGAGTATTTTTAGCAACATTTAGTACAGTTACGTACAGAAGTGCAACAGTAAAAATAAACTCTTACACATAACTTTTTACTCCTACTGAAGTTAGTAACGTTCATGACGTTATATTTTTTACAATGTTATGTTTCTCTTGAAACAAAGTCATGTTAAGCTTGAAATGCCTGTGATGAGGTTGGTACTGTGCCTTCTTAGCAACATAAAACAATAGTAAATAATATTTTTTTAATGATTCAGTGCCTTGTCAAATAACTGCGTGACTCTTGAAAAGGGGCACGTGAGTACAATTTTATTTGTTTTAGAATGTGACGATGTAAATTAAATGTAAACTGAGTAAACAAAATACCTAGTTATTGGCCTTGTTCTTACAAAGACTGATGAAATACCATTAGGCTTCCGAGGAGCTACTTTCTTTTCTCTTCTTTCCCTTTCAACCCGAACCAAATTTGCTACAACTTCCCTTGAAATGACTCGGAAGCCTTCATATACAAAGGGCGTTAACTCTATAGCGGGACTGTTACTTAGAAACCGATATTGGAACCTGTAACTTGTATCGTAATATTCTCCCCTTACAGTTCGGCCAGAAAATGCGTTCCTGACACATGTCAGTTGGTCTTGATTCGTACGGAAACAAAAAACAACGTGTTATATTATTCATTGTATGGCATCATGATATAGTTTTGTATGATATTAGGACAAATAAGTCATAGTTACTTATTTGTAGTAAATTCTTTGCCACCTTAGATGAATGATTGGTCTCGCGCGCTCGACTAGATACCGCCGTCGTACTCGTTAAATGAAAATAGTACGCCCGGCGTACCCGTGCTAGTCACGTTGACAGCTTTGACAGCTTTGTTTGACTTAGACCTCCGGAACATTTTATTTTATTGTGTTTGCAATTCGATTTAAAATGCCGACTTGAGGCTTTACATGTATATTATAAAATGGTGTAAAAACAATACTACACATAATAAGAAGGACACTGGGAGCACAATTGTCGCCGCAGCGACGCCGCGATGGACATTTTGTTTGTTGACAGTGTGGTATCTAGTCGAGCGCGCGAGACCAATCATTCATCTAAGTTTGCCACATTAAAGTTATATCTTCCATTGATGACCTGTCAGGAACGCTTTCTCTCAGCGGCCTTACTGTAATATTATTGCCTTCTAGTGGAACAGTTACAGGCTGTATATTGTAACTTGTATACAGAATATTCTCCCTTGTATTACATGAGTCGACCGCATTGTTCTCGGAGCGGGGCAGTGTTCGTTATAAATAAACTATTATCTGCAATAATAACTTGCTCGATTGAACTGAACAATACGCTCAGCGGACGAGTGGGCGGAGGATACTATCGACCTATTGACGGGAATTATATAGAGCTGATTACCCACCCATATTGATTGCAAACAATTCATTCGGAAAGGAAAAACGATCAAAATATATTTTCATGCCAAGCTTACCTCTAAATCTAAAGTAACTTGAAATTAAGCCGTTTTATAATGTCTAACCGTCGAAAATTTACACGTTACAGAGACAGACAGTTCCAGACTTAAGGGCAACTTTGAATTGAGTGACCATTAAGTATTTATTAAGATTTAATATAAAGACAGAAAAAGTGTTTATTTGCGTCCAATCTAGCCTCTAAAACTAGCCTGGGAGTTACACTACGTTAGTTAAATAATGTATTAGTGTTAGTTAAATATGTAGCGCAAGCTTATCACAATTTCCTTATCTGTAACTTACAAGTGAGGACAAAATCGTTCGCCAAATTTCCAGCAAGAAATGGAAATAACTAATAAAATATTACTCATTGTGCAGACATAAATAATAATATTTTATAAAACGGGTATTGCAGCTCTATAAAGATCCCATCAAGTGGCCTTTGTTGAAGTCCAGTCTGATTTAATTGCGTGCAGCGTTAATTGGCTATTGTCCGGCAATATTGTGCCCTCGCCCTTAGTTATATAGCCGATGTAGCCGCTACAGCCGATTGTTTTTGTGGCCCATCGGCTAATGTGCAGTCGTGATGTTTGCTTACCGTTTAGATATCGATTGAGTTGTTTGGGACAATTAGATTTATCTGGCTGAAGAAGCATGTTTTTGGAATACAATACGTAATTTAGTTTTCAAATTATCTCGGACTTGGAAGCTTTGTTTTTGTGAGGTTGTTGTGTATCTGCAGGGTAAAGGGTAGGCCTTTGTTCACTCTTTCCAAAGCTTCTTGTTTTTTTGACAAATGTGTGCTTAGTTCCTGAAACAATAAATCAAATTTAAAACAAATTCATATACACATTTTTTATTATTAGTTAAAATATTATGTAAGAGAGGGTTTTTTAAAGAGCTTCAAGAAAATTCGCGACACCGTTGAACAAAGATCTTTACATGTATATTATATACCACCTTTAAAAGTAAACGTTAAGACAATGGTTAACAGCAGCAAGAAATTTATATCTCCCATATCTCTTAATCTTAAGATCATCAGATTACGCACTATTCATGCACTATCAACGGGGAAAGACAGGTTAAAAATAATAGCTTCCAGCTATTACAGGACAAAGGCGTTTAAAAGAAAACCTGCATACACTGTTCTTTGAAACATATACATAATCATAATAATTAAATGTCGCAATAAGCTGTTATCATCCGGCCACAGAATCATGCTACTGACCACTCTGCATAATTCTTTTAACCCCCAACTACAAACAACAACTCCAATTACATCAACATACATTGCGTGTTTTATTAAACTTGTAAAGTTACTTCTCAAGTATTGCAAGCAAGGGATGTTGTGTGCTTTCTTGGGTTGTTGATAAAAGAGTTTCGTGGTACAAGAAAGTGTCAGCCCGAGAACCAGTTAGGCAAATTATCTGCAAAGAATCAGTGAGTCCACCTGCCGGCAAGAGCTTATTTATTTATGTATACGTGTATTGCAAAGTTCGCGTGATGAGTCGCAATGTATTGTTGTAAATGGCTTGCACAGCCAGTTTATTTTTACTAGACGATATTGAATAAACTTTGGAATGTATTAGAAATAGATTCGCGCGTTGTTCAGGTTCTCTTTTTGATTTAGTGCATGTTTGTTGTGTGATGAATTGCGGTGTGGATTCGTTGAATAAAAGGGTTTTATTAAACATATGCTCTTATACGGTTTTCAAAGTTTAACATAACGCAGAGATCAACGCTTTTACTAAATAAATTATAAAAAGTTATTCTTCCGAATACAAAAACTGCAAAACAGTGTACACAGCCGATCCGTTACCTGTTGTGTCTAATCTATATTTATTTGACTTGACAAACACTTATAAGACAAGTAGGTACATATTTCTTAGCATGTTTAACAGAAACTTTAAAGATAAATACGTATACATTTATTAGTATCTTTGACTAAAAACCCAGGAACTTTGACCATTGGAATATGATTATTAAACACCATTATTTTTTTAACTACACAATAAAAAGATAATAACACACCTACATCTAAGACAACATAATCGCCCAAATTACAGCTGACAAATAAAAATATGAAACAAAAACATTTAGACGGTAACAAATAATCTAAAAGTCAGACAAAACAAACAATAATAATATATTACATGTATAGCACATTGAAGATTTTTCAATCAGACGCACAGTTGGGCGTCTAATTATAACTATAATGATCCTTTCTATAATAGCAAAAGATAATGTAGAACCAATATTATAATAATGAATAATAATTAGTAATGTGTAACAAAAACTATCTTGTAAAATGATTCTGTTTGAATTAATTATTGGCAGAAAACTATTTTGATGGAGTTGAATTTTGAAGATAAATTAATTTTAATTTGTTTAGTAAATCGTCCTCAATTAAAGGAGATATTCTAGATTTATTTATAGTAGGAGTTCCTGATACAATTCGTTCGTTTATTCGGTGTGAGTTTCAGGTAAAGATTAAAAAAAAAAAGCGAATGGTGTCAAAAAAAAACTAGTTTCAGTTTTTTTGCTCTATAAAAGATAGAGCTTTAATTCGTTTTCATATCTATTAAGTTGACAAACTTAGCAATATACATGAAAAAATCTCAAGAAAAAATTTACTAATTAAAAGTTAAAACCTATTATTATGTTTTTCAAATTTTGGACATAATATATTAACTACATAAATAATGTAATGAAAATAGCCTATCAACACAAGTTCAAATTACAAACGTATTTAAGTCAGAAATGTCCATAATTTATTCAAATGCAGTTTAATTATTAATTACAATTGCTAATCGGACTCCATTTATAGATTTTCACCATCGAACATAAGTTCCGATGTTTACTATAAATCGGAATCAATTAAATCGAGTTTATTCGAGAATTGATTACATTGATAGATTAATGGACATTATTATGTATTAGATGTTTATTCATTTATGTATAGTGTGTTCTGGAGATATTTATAGTAGATTGCTGAAGATGAAACTAGCAGTCAGCGTAGAAGCTGGTTGGATTAACAAACAATAATTAAAAAGTAAAATAAATATTGTCACTAAAGCTTTAATTGACAATAGTTCGGCTAAAATTGTATTATTGGAGTACTAGTCGTTATTGTGACAATGTTTACAATATGCTACGTATTTTTTTTTGTAACTTTTACAGGGTAATGTTCCCTTACCTCAATGAAACTCTATTGGAAATCGTAGTCAAAGTCAGGTTATAAGCATCGCCAATCGAAGATGCTCTCTACTTACAATTAAAGTGTACCTACATAATACCTAAAATATCTGTAATACTTAGCCCTCTTACGCACTAGCGGTTAACCGCGGGGGCGGCTAGCCGCGCGGTTAGCCGCATTTCCAGTTTAATATGCAACCGCTTGTGATTGTACGCACTTAACCGCCACAAAATTTCAACCGCGGCGGTTGAATGGATAGCTGCGGCCCGCTTCGCGGCTGGCCGCCATTCTGTTTATACGCACCTGGCGGTTCAGTTCGCGGCGAGCCGCCCATAGAGAAAAGTAAAGAGGGTGGCCAAATTCGTTGCGTGTTTTAGTAAAGGGTGAATCCAGTATCTGTTTTTATTTTTCTTTCGTTGTTTTCGGTAGTAAAAATAGATAACACAAGCTACCTCGACGGCGTCCATTTCTTTACTAGACAAAACACGCCTTCAAGCGGTCCAACCGCTTTACGCGGTTTCATAGCGGTTGGCCGCCGTGCGGTTGGCGTAGCGGTCAACCGCTATGGCAACCGCATCAGGCGGCTGGCCGCTCAAATGAACCGCCTAGGCGGCCAACCGCTAGTGCGTAAGAGGGCTTAGGCTACGAAGAGTTCTAAATCAATAAGACCTCAAAATCAAAATCAAAATATTTTTATTTCAAGTAGGCCTTTTTAAGCTCTTTTAAAACGTTAAATTACTGACTCTAGTTGCAGGTTCCAAAATGTCATTCCAATGGAGAAGAACCGGCAAGAAACTCCATACCTAAAATGCCTATTCTCATTCATAGTTTACTATTTCCATCAGCTTGGGCGTTTTCCAGTTAAGTATAACAACTGAATAAGTAGGTTCTGTTTATCTCGTAAAATGAAATCAACACTTAACCAATAAGAAGAGTGAGCCTTATTTAGATCGCGTGCAGCCTCCGACCGATTTAGATGAGACAGTTATCTCAAAGATAAGGGGATTGAGATTATTGTGCTCAACATTTCACTGAAACAGAGCTATTTGCGAAGAGAAGGCTGATGTAGCTAGTGTTAGTTTTAGAATTACCTAAATGGGTCTTTGTTCTATAGATTGTAACAGTAATTTTTACGAAACAAAGGTCACGGCAAAAAAAAATCTGAAAATCCCACTAAAGCATACAAGTTGGAAAAATAGTACCCGATATGTCAATACAGACTTTGTGTGTATCAAGTTTTATAAAATTCCATTTATCAGGTTTTTTTAGAACCAAGATGTTACATTCACGCAAACTTACAAACAGTATGGTAAAACAATTTGTATTTTTTTTAACAAACTCAATTTTGGATAGTATCAAATAAACGTCTACAAACTAAAAAGCTAAAGCATAGCAAACATCATTACTAGAGCATTACAAAGAAGCGCATAAAAATCGTTATTAAAGTAAAAATAACCCGACAGGTAACATCGGTATGCGTTACTAAAACAAACACAAAAGGTGCGCAGGCGCATTTGAAATGATAATAAAACGGACAAATGAAATCGCACACTTACCCGTATCTTTGTGATGCGCTCAGACAAAGTGGCGGATTAAGGGCGGGGACACAATCCCGGTAAAGGATTTATATCCCGGGATTTAAGCTGAACTATAAATCAGGTCTGTTGCCTGAAAGAACAACGAAATAACAAAAATATAGAAGCTCTTCCTCTCTGGTAGTAAAATTTCTCGTCGACTTTAAAATTGTCTGAAATAGAAACGCTATATAATTATTATTCTGGTGGATAAGCGCTAAAGTCTATATAGATTACCTAGTATGTGATTTGCTTTTTTTGTGAATATACTTTCTTTTTCTGTCCAGTATTTTTCTTACCTGGAAATGGTATTTCAGATGTAGTGACTGTTTATCTGACCATCACGACATATTTTACTTAGAAAGATTGACTGTGGTAGTTGTAAGGGCAGTAAAACAAATGTACACCGCAAAACTTTAAAACAAGCAAATTCATCAACAAAATAAATTCTCGCTAGAACAGTGTGTACTTTCCTACATAAGTTAAAACAAACACGACTAGTATCGTAATATTTGCGAATAATCCGCAAACTGGTAATAAAATACGGACACTGGGAACTGAAAGACTGAGATAAAGAAAATATCAAGACTATTATAGCCTGTCACACGCACGTCGCTCTCGACACGATGGGATGCTGTGGATAAGACTTTGTGTAAATTATTTAAATTTCTTTCAGTTATTCTTCAAAGACATGCCGTCATTCATTTCTTTAGGATCAGCTGTTTTAGTTATATGGAGGGTTTATTCATTCTTCTCCAGAAAACGAAAAACAAAGAATAATCACCTGAAAGCTTGCAGCATAAAAGCCTGCTTCGTATTTATATGTTTTGTTTTATTCAGGTGTATGGTTCTCTTACAACCTTTTTTTTTCGCTCTCATGTTCACTATTTAGCAGGGCAAATAGTACTGCAGCTTTTTTTTACTGTACCTATTTACATACACACCTAAAGCTTGACAACTATGCAGCATAATAAATTAGTGTTTGACTTTTTTATCATTGTTTCTATAATTTTTTTACCTACACTCGACAAAGTGGTACCAAAGCAAAATACTTCAGTTTCAAATACCCCCAAATATGTACCACAATTCTTATCCACAAGTTTCGCACACATCATTTGACTATATCTTTTGTAGTTTCGCATCCAGCGGGCTGTCATACGGCGGGGCTTAGCGAATTAACACCGGAGTTAAGTTGCATTATGTGCAGTGCCTTTTGCAACGCCGCACCTCTGAGGACTTAGTCACATAATAAACACAAATATCAGTAGTACAAGTCACAAGTATCACTGAAATTGTAGGTATTTTCATTTATAAATAAAATAAATAAATGTCGTATAAAACATAAAAATTAATATTTACTAAGATGGATATTGGATGTTCTTAATATATATTTCTTGGTGTTAAAATTAAAATTCTACATAGATAGCTTTTTCTATGTACAGTCTATTTAAAATAATTAGCTATGTAGGAAACTGTATCTAATTAGAATGCCTCTATCTATCACTTTTTTCTCATTTATTCCTATTACCTAGTGGTACGTAATTTGTGGCTACAAGTGAAAATGTCTATAATTTAGGTAATTGAATTTCTCACTCTCTCATTTATAACTTAAGTAATGTTATTTTCCAAAAGATGTAGATCACTAAAACTTCTGTTTTACACCTGTATAGTATTGTTTTACATCCCTAGTGTTGTTATCGATGTGTTGCTCGTTGTTATGTGTTGTTCAACATGTTAAATGTTAATTACATACACACTGATTTGTTGCTCGATTTCAAAGGCTTTCATATTGTGGCTTCAGTTTCCGGCTGTATTATGTAAGATTGCGTAAGATTCGAAGCTATTGTTGAAGTTCTGTTTGCTTGTTGTCCTTTAAAGGGAATACAGTAATCAACTGCTGAAACAAATATGAAGGTAAATAATGATGTTTTATAAAAACAGACATTATGTACTTAGGGACAAATAACATACCTACTTGATATTTCAATTTATCGCTCTGTCTTAAATGTTTTGTCTACAGAGTAACAAAGCCATAATTATGAAACTATACAGGGTGTTAAGACACCCCTGTCCGACCCGTGAAGGTGTTATTAGGTATCGATATCTGATTACAAAACGGTGGAAAAAAATGGAAAAAAAAAAGAAAAAAAAATTATAACCAAAATTTTTTTTTTTATTCAAATGTTGAGAGATACAGTCGGCGTCGTCTCATATGCTACCTAATTACCAAACAAAAGACCTCCAAAAATACCGAAGACATTGGTGTTGTAGTTTTTGTTTTATTCTCAAATTTAGGGAATTTCGGGGCAAAAAATGGTCATTTCAAAATCCATTATTATTGTTTCTATCATGAATTTTCCAAATTTGATATTTTATTTGGGCATGTGATTGTGAACCCTATATCACCCTTTCGGGTCGGACAGGGGTTTCTTAACACCCTGTTGAAATACTCGTATAAACAAAGTACGAGTATATACTTTTTTTAAACAAGTATTTATATATAGTTGTATATTTATTTCTATTGAACTTAGATGGAGAATAAAGACAAGCTGGTAATTAAGTCGCCGACAGGTGCACTTTGTCCCATCGTGCCCATTGTCGCATAGGACAGAAATCTGGAAAAGCAGTAAAATAATACATAAACTACCAAAGCCTCTACATTGTCTTTTTCATTACAAAATGCATTCAAACTATTTTAAAGCTAATTATTTGAAAATAATTACTTTCTCAGTGACATGTCTATTATCCATTCATAACATACTTGTCGATTTTATCCATTTACCAAAATACAATAAGTTTTTTATAAAATATATATAATAAGTTTTTAAAAAATCTGCTTTTACACATCTCTCACACTTTCCAGGAAATCATTTAATTCACCTTTATGTTAAAACTTAAATATGCACATATATTTTAAAACACACATCTACTAGTTATTTAAACAGGCGTGAGAAAAAATAAACATAGGTCATCTGATCCAACTGTATTCAAAATAATTAAACCAAACACAGGAGGTCCAATTTAATTCAATTTCCTGCTTAAATATTCGTAATCAAAAACCTACCTTCTTAATTACGAAGCAAACATAATCAATTTTAAATAAAGAAGTATTTATTATCAGTACCTTTACTATGACCACTTAAAACAGTACTGTTACCGTTGTGGAAGCGAGACGGCACTACAATGCACATAGCGTTGTCTAGCTCACACGATTGCGACCGTCCTGTTTTAAGAGTTCATAGTACAGGTACAGGTTCTAAGCTTAAGAAGTTACCCATACAATTAATTGCGCCGGCTTTCGTTTTAAATAAAGGGAATCATTAAGGACAGATACAATTCTTCAATCCGATCATTAATTAGTCAATTAAAAGGCTAGTGTCTTCCTTATTTTACCTAGTTGAGTATTCCTCGCAAATGAGTATCATAAATAACAGAACAATCGCATTTGAGTTAAAGACGTAAGTGCTCAACTGCAAAATGGATTAAGGGTTTTGTCACACGGTTAGCGATAAGCGGTTATATTAATAAAAATAAACACTATTTGGTGGTGATTTGTGATTCCTATAAGGAGCTCTAGCTAAAGCCTCAGTACGACAGTATATTATAGGTTTTGGATAACTGTGCAAGTAGTAAAAAAAAAAACACTTTTTATCACTGTCTTAGGTAATTGAATAATAATGTAAAGAGGTAATTTAGAAATATGTTGGTATATGAAAGACTTTACCATACAATAATACCTTGCTGTAACAGGCCACTACATTCATTATAATTTTTATAGACAGGGAACTCATTTACAATAAGATTTTATAAACGCAAATATCTGGTTTTATATATAAAATAGGTATAGTTTTTACATAAACTTACATTCCAGCATATTCAAAGTAAGGTGCAATGACAGGAGCGAGTGATTAATTAATAAAGTGGGCATTATTAACGTCAAACTTTATTGCTCGCTCTCCTCTAACGATAGGACCCCAGCCTTACCCCATTGCGTGTCGAGCCAAAGTTTATATATCAAAGTTAATACAAACGCATTTGTGTCCTACATTGTTAATACGAACATTGTACCCTAATGAAACTCATACTAATAGACACGGCTGCATTAAATACCCTGCATCGACCGCTATAGCAAATTGTGAGCATTATCATGATAATATGCATAGGTATTTGATATCAAAGACAGTTTGCATGCACAAAAGATGAGCATATGCATATTTTGTAGAACATCGAGGCTTGAATGGCGATATTAAAATAGATTCGTCCGATTTGTTTTTGTTTTAAAATGCGTTCGAGTTTCGAATCGGTTTTCATTTTATCTTCGAGAATGCATTTATGTTGGAAAAAGTAAGAGTAATTTATTAATGTAAGAATTATTTTGCCTCGTTGGCCTAGTGGCGCTAAGCGCGACTGCTACGCTAGAGGTCTTGGGTTCGATTCCCAAGTCGACCAAGGTTTTATTGGGATTTTCTATGAAATTCTCAGTAGCAGGTCGGAGTTTGGATTTGTGCCCGGTTAGTGGCAATAGGCTCGCCCCCTATTACATGGGACCTTAACATACCGGCGAACTGTGGGTGTACATTGGTACACCTCTGCCTAACCCTTCGGGGATACAGGCGTGATAGTATGTTATGATAGTAAGAATTATTTTAAGTATAAAACATGTTTTAGAAATAATCCTTGCAATTTAAATAGAAAAGTTAGTCTATTCAAGTACTTACTATTCCATGAAAGTTATAGCAAAAATAAATAAATAATATCCGCATAAAACTTTTAATAATTTTATGCATTTTTAATGATTCCAAACTTACATTTATTTATATTTTCTTTTATTCCAATTGTACTCTTCACAAACTAGATTTTAATATTTTTACAAAATTACTTGGCGATTAAATAAACCTTTATTGCCGAACACAGCGCACCATGAGATCATAATTAGTTTCACTCTTATGTAGAACTAACATAGCATGAAGTTATGACATAAATATTTATTTTTATACTTTATTTCAAAAAGCATGAAATTCACATTTTCAATCTAACACGAATTTGACTGAAAAATGGTCTCTAATAAACTATTTATTGCTGCACTTAGAGTCAATTAACAGAAAAAATTAAAGCTTTCATCTAGTAGAATAAAATCATCCGTTCAGTAGCTGACACGGAACTAGGGTCTACAAATAACAGTTAGCTGGTCCCACAATGGCATCTAGCTCGTATAAAAATATCGAGTCGTCGCAACGCGCCTTATATAGTACAATAGTGGACGCGTCTTGCGGGACACTTGGTCCCATGTGGTAGTACGTAAAGTGTTGCGGTTCGGAATTATTGTTTTTATATTCTGGTGGTCGCGTGATCTGGTGGTTGGAGGAATGTTGTGGTTTTTTGAGGGGATACTTAAAAGGTTTGGGTGAAGTTGTTTGCGTAAAAAGTTATGCGAGTTTGTGGATTGGCAGATGGGCTGGTGATACTTTCGCTGTATAGAGAAGGATCTAAAATACAAAGGATTCATAACAGAACTGGATGGTATTACGATGACGAGTATTTTGCCCAGTAGTTAGATACATTCAGGCTGATGATGGCATTGATCGAAAAACAAAAATTGGTGTTCTAAAACTTTAATGATTAGATGTTTTTTTGCTACTATTGAGTCAGCTTGTCTACATTTATTAACAAGGCTCTGAGTTCTCATGTGCAACTGGGTAATAAATTTTGTAACATATTACTCTAGTTTTTGCCCAATGGTAAATTCAAAGTTACTATATTTAATAACGATCATTTCATGGTTGTTGTTTCTGTCTTTTCATCAAAAAATACGTTACTAATTTTCTTAGTGGAAATACTTCTATTTTATTAACAACAAAACCAACTACGTTCTATAACCGTGCGTGTCTTCAGTAGAAATGCGAAAATCACTATTTATTGTCTAAGTGACGAGTCATAAATTGTGCGGACGACTACTGGAAGCCATTGTAGTGGTCCGCAGTTTTATTGTAGGACTTATTGAATACGGCAATAGCCAGCGATTGTGTGGGGACACTAGCTACTGTGGGAGACATGTAATATAATAAAGAAATTATTATATTGTGTTACTTTGTGCGAAATGGCTCGTGTGGATGTGATGTTTGGTTTTTTTTTGGTTTGTGTAGCCCAGTTTTGATTTGTAGGTGTGTTTCGTGAAACAGGATGTTGTATTTAAGAGAATATTGGAGCTCGGCCAGAATCAAAAGTTACAAATGATATATATCTTGTACTGTTAGATTTAAATAGAACTTATTCCAGTAATAAAAATACATACATTTTTAATATTCCAAATAAAAGTATTTTTATGACTTTATCTGATTAAAAATAATTGTTCTTGTCTAGGCACCGTTTTTGCCCAAATGTCTCCATAACATAGAGTCATAAACGTATGCGTACAATAATTAAAAAAAACGAAGAAGTGTGTGTTAATTATTGTTTCAATAAAAAAATAGCCGACTCTAATAAAATAATATTAATAAATAACACCATCTCGGTTATTATAATTCCCGTTGAGTTCTCTTTGAATCGTAAAATCCATACTTATATGAGAATATTAAATGTTCTCAGTGTCACTTACATCCGATGAGTAAGAAAATTTTATCGATAATTAGTAAGTACTAAAAGTTTTAACAATACATTCTTTGTAGGCCGGGAGTAAGAGTTGCAAATATAGGCCTAATATAATAATAAAAAAAAATGTCTTCTTTATACTTCATTCTATCAACAACAATGTAAAGTACATTGCTTTCCATAATAACTTTTAAACTATCGCGCTGCATGTTTATAGTATAGAACGGGGATTAGCGCGTACATGTTTAAATACCGGGCTTGACGTTTCGACCGGGTTACACAGGTACATACACAGGTACCAAAATGTATTTAAGAATGTACGCGCTAATCCCCGTTCTATAATATTACGATATAGGTACATTGCTTTCCGTTCCTCTTAAAAAACTTATTTTATTTTTATTTCGGAAAATGAGCTGTTTGTTTCTCTCTGTGTGCTTTTGTTTAGTAAAGATGTTGTTATGTATAAGCTCATACATAAAACGCAATCCAAAAAAGGTCTAGATAATTGTTTGTTTAGTTTCCCATGTACCATAGAAATCAAATAAAGCTATCGATACCGACTATCATACAAGTGTCAGTCATTTGAGACAGTTATGAAACAGTTACAGTAGCTGAGCTTATGATAAATACAAATAAATGGAGTTGTAATTGTTATGTAGCACAATATCCTGTACTATATAGTATATACTACATACTCTCCGGAAAGACTCTAATTGATCCTTAATCAAACTAATATCAGTCTAAAAATCTGGATTTTATTAATCACCAGGTACACAAATTCTAGAAGCCTTTTTGCTAGACGATTACCCAAACTTAAAAATTGCCCACAAATTATACTTATCTACATTTTTTTTTACTTCATATTTTTCATATATTGTACAACTTTTCATAAACTGATTTTAAATAAAAAAAATACACAACACATCCCGACTCCCGGTTCAAAAACCGCTATAAAACTAAAAATAGTGCTTCGCGGCGGTACCTTAAAGTGCATCTTAAGCTTAATAGTCTACTATGAATATAACTGTCTCTCACACAAATAAAATGAGTTTTTTACAACACCCTCTGTCGGCGGGACAATTTTCATTTTATTTCAATTGTAATTTTATAGTAAATTTTCTATTATAAACGCCATTTACTTTTATTCATAGTTTTTATGTGGTATTTTTATGTATTCTTTGATTATTATTTTGATTGTTTTTGTATCGCGATTATGAGGTATAATTGGATGGTTTAAGGCTTTTATGAAATCGGTAAAATATGGTTTAGATGCTTGAGTCACGATTCGAGTGGATAAGATTAATAAATAAGTACCAAAATTTACACATCTTTAAGAAAAAACAGCTAGTTGTCATTGGGTTTGTGATTTATAATTTAGTTGAGCTAGTGATACTACAATGTTTGCTGAACTTTACTTATTTTGCCCAAAGTTAAATAAATAGAAGCAGGAATGAAGCTGTCCATTTTATGTGATGCAGTGATGTAATAAAAAAAAAACATTTAAATATTTGCCGTGCCTCTTCTAACATTATATCTTGTCCACATAATCATTTTTTAGAAAGCAATTAAGGTCCGATGAGTTTAAAAAGAAAGCGATTAAAAATTACCATTAAATAACTACTTTAAATGGATATAAACAGTAGCTACAAATAAAAATACCTTTCACATTATAAAATTTACAATAACTTTAAGATAATTACTATAGCTTTAATATCTCAGGAACAATTAACGTCTATCACGTCGGGTTGCCTCGGGCGGGCTCGGGCGCGGTCGGCTCCGCTCGGTAATTGCCCTGCGCGTACGCAGCCTCGAGCGACTGCACCAGCTACCGTCTCTACCGAAGTAGAGAAAACAATTTGTTTCAGTAAATAGAAAAATGATTAGTAATGTTGTCTCATTATCCTATTAGTAAATTGGTTTTTGAGTGATAGTAATTAGCGTGGGTGTTATATGATTTGATTGATTGATTTGTTGGACAAATTGAAATATTGCTACACGATACGATTGATACGAATAAATTGGCATAACTAACGGTTGGGAACGTAAATATGGGCGTAAAAGTATTTGATTTTAATTTCAATTTCTTTGATTGATACGTCAATTTGGAATAACTGATAACTTTATTAATTGTGGACAAGATTTAGAAATGAATTTTTTTAGTTGCTTTTTGTTTGTTGTTTATACAGCTAGGAATGTCAGTTGAAGAAAACTAGAATACAGTTACACGGGCCATGTAAATGACTTATTAAAATTACCATCATAATTAAGTTCTGAAATATTTTCAATAACTGTGTGGGTGGTATTTCCAACACAATCTAGATCAAATGTAACATTTGGAAACCCACAAGATCATCCTAAAGTTCAACTTACACTCATCTATCGCTGCATTCTATTAATATAAGATTCTGACAGTGACAACAAGTCTACTTTCCCGTACAATTATTACGCGATCAAAAACCCTAACTACACAGATTTATTAGTCCAGATAGGTAATTTCCACACAGATGACTTCTAATTTATTCATAGAGTTAGTCAGAATCCTGGTGCCAACGGTCCATTGCTGTGACGTCGCCCCCGGCATGTCTTGGACCCTATTACGTCACACTTGTCCACTTTCCTGATGTATGATTCGTACAGAATTTTAATGAAGTCTTGAGGATCGATTCTGTACGTTTTGTTTCATTGTGAACGAGTTTTGGAAGGTTCGTATTGCGAGATGTTTGTTGATGTGTGGTCTAAAAATTTTGAGTAATACTTTCTAGTTAGTATTAACTTTCAGGAAACAAGAAACTTATCCAGGTATGTACCTGACCTTTTGTAATGGCAGAATGAATGGCTAAAAATCTGTTTTCACATTTTCCGGCAAGATGCAGAAATTACGTCTGATATTCATTATTGTAGGCAAGAATTATGTTTCAAGGGTTTGTTTACCAAGGTAGCTTTGATACATAATTCGCTTCTTAGCTATTTAAACATAGTCATTTTATATGCTAGTTAAGTACATATTTTGCCTTTTTCCTCTGTAGATCTCTTTTTCATTCTATAGTACCATTTTCCATCATCACATTTACCACCCAAGAGATCGTTTCAGTAGTTGGAATGCCGTCATAATCAAGTTAAATGTGTTATTTACCTCTATAAATCTCGAAATCACTCTCCATCAGGTCGAAAGTCGAGAACAGGTCTAAAACGTCCATTATCTTACCATAAGTACCGTTGCACTTTCAAAAAGTACGTAAAGTATATCATTATGCACTGGCGAAATTCCCATGAGCGAAACAAAATTTTAATTAAACACAAAAGCTTGTTGCGGCTTTTATCTTTCAAGAGAACAATGAGTGCAACAATTACAATCAACAAGACCCACTGCTCTTACGGGACTTGAGAGAAAGAAGAAAAAAAAACATTGAAATCGTGACCCAAATTGCTCTTTTTGCGCGGAACAGCTCCGATAATGGCCGAAATTTGCCGAAAGCGAATGGATTTTTGGGGTCAATTTGATTTATTTACGGTTTGATACAGTTCCGTGTCCAGTTTTTTCGGACAATGTGACTTGAATTGATGAGGCAGTGAGGTTATTGGAGTCGCTCGCGTTAATGTAATAATGTGTAATAATTCGGTCAATGACAGTGCCACCCGTTTGGTTATAGTTTGGGCAATTTGGTCGAGATTGTTTTAAAGATTCTTACTTTTCTCATGTGTGACGTCTTCATAAAATGAACGACAATCCTGAACAGTGATCTTTTCATCTCAGAAACTGATGCTTTTGTTATGTTTTATAAAGGTTTTTGCTTTCATTAAGCTTTTCCTTAGCTAGTTTCCATTTAGAGTTACAAAATTGAAACTCTTATGAAAAATATTGTGTTTTTATTTATGTGCCATAATAATGTAAACATTTAGCAAGCATAAACTAGTGATAACTAATCCACATACAATAACTAGTTGAGTTGCAATATCAAAACAGGTGGTCAGTGTATCGCCTTAGGTAAAATATTCATTTTAAATCAAACAACCTCTACCAGCCGGTGGTACCTCCCACTGTCTTACCACGTGGTCTAAAGAGGTTATTGATATAGTTTTAATGAACTTCTTTGAACCTTCCGTGATAGTCCAAAGATCTATTGGATTTTATGCAAAGTTTTGGGTAAGTAACCTGAAGAGGGGACTTGTGACGTCTTTTCTTTAAAGAACTGATCATTCTCTTGGTAAAATTGAGCTGAAAAATCTATTTAATGAAGAAGGTCGGCTATGGTTTTTAATCTATATCTCAACATCTTATCCGTTTTCTGAGTTACTTATCCGCCTTACTTTAGCTGAAGATCATGTAACCCTTACATAGCATTTGTTATAATTTTAAACGTATAGTCGTATTTGGGAGGGTATATTATGACATGATTAGGACATATGATTTTATGTCTGTAAGTGTTTATTATGGAAAAATAGGAAGAAATCATTCTCCAATGAGTGCTTGAAACACAATGGGTGGTATTATTAAACAATAGTGATTATAATCTTTAAAACTGCTAATCAATGAATAAGTTTACAGTAATTATTAAGTATGTCAGTAGAGTAAATGGCCAACTAAAAATACTCATCAGTGAGAAAACTATTTTAGCTCTCTACTTTGTAGAGTGATGATATCATCTATATTCTTTAATTAAAACGTTTTTATACACAGGTGACACAGTTTTTTTCTAACTTATTCGCTTGTTATAACTTGATTGCCTTTGCGTGATGTTAAATGCAAATAGGTCGTTATTTATTTTGATAGTGACAATAAAATGAAGTTGTTTTCTTGTATTGATGGATGTCTGTCGTTTCTTTTGACAGTAGGTAGGCAATTCTATAGAAGCTTTAATTACAATCGTATGGAAATGACGGTTTTACAGAAGATATAGAAATTGTGACTAGAGATTCTCGATCTAAGAGGCAAATAAAGAATTAAAAAAAAAAAAAAAATACTTAACAAATACAGGTACACAAAACATGGTGCAAAGGTGTGATATTTTTATGTTTACAAAACGAATGAAACGCGCGTTTAAGTTAGTCATCCTGTATTATAGGGAGCATTGCCTTTAGCCACTAGTTTAATGTTATGTTAAGCATTTAGGTCTTGATCATTTTTTTTTCATTTAACCGACTTCTAAACGAGGAGCTTTGTTATTGGACATTTTTGGGCTACTGTAGAAAATTAAAAAAAAAAACTTTTTCTTTATGACGTCAAAGTATACCCCAAATACGACCCACATATATCTATTTTGAAATCGAATCGCAAAGGTTTATCTTTTTTTCTTGAAGTCTCTTTTTTTTCTTTTATATCAAATTAACTATTCCTTTTTGACCCGGCGGTAATCCATATGGATCTTCTGGCTCCTGGGGAAAGACGACTTGAAAAGCCTCTTGCCAACTCTGGGTTATCAGGACTTTGGTACTGCACCAGTTAAAACAAGGAAGATATTTGTCTTTTTCACACCAACATCCATAACTCAACAGGTTACTCAACCACATTGCCTAAGCCTTACAATCTATCACAGTGTAACAGCTTATTTCCTTCCATTGATTATGACTCACGATGTTGTTAGTTAATTTCGCTCATTCTAAGCTTACTTGTCAACCGATCGGATTATGACAAAATATCCGTTGGCGACTTTAACTACAAAATGTTATGTCTGTGTACAATTACTTTGATTAAATCAGGCTGTCGCCAGCTTTGGTGACCGGGTTTACTATAGAAAACTTAGTGGGGATGAAAATAAGCTGTATAGGTAAGTAGGTATGTAATCCAAGTATATAGGACATAAAATTTGGCGCATAATACCATGCTTATTACGTGCCGAATTTTATTGAAATTGCATTGTTCGTTTTTGCATAATGAGGTTACAAACATAAAGGCTTGTAAAATTTCCCAATTATTATTATATTATTCGACATAAATCTATTCCTTCTAAGTTACTTTACACTTACCTTATTAATTTCGTCTTGCTACAGGATTAGGTAAGCCATCTCTTTTTTACACCTGATTTCCTACTTTTTACAGATATTTATCAAACTTATATTTTTTACCTCATTTTTCCGATTTTTTTCTGAAAATGCGTCTGTTCATCGTATCCAGCACCACGCCTCAATCCCAGGAGCAACTAACCACAGCTCACAGCAACCACCATATTCTTTCATTAACTTCGGTGAATGGCCGCAGATTGCACACTACATTCCCATATCATTTATCGCCGCCACCATACTATCAAAGTTTCATATGAAATCAACTTTTTAATTCCCTTAGAGCGATTTACATTTCGCTAAACCTGTTTATCATTACTACATTTCTCGCCACGCGATTACAACACTTATGACTATAAAAATAGAGGTTAGTTTGTTAGTTAATGCGTGTAAATTGTGTAAGTAGAGAGAAGCATGTCTAAACCACTGGCAGTTTAGATTTAAGTATTCTTATTTATTGCAATTTGTCAGTGGAACGAGATTTTAAACTTGTTTTAATTGCTGCTCGCTTAGGTAGGGCTGGGAGACCGTCGTTGTTGATCAAATGATAATACCTGAGTTTGTTATGATGAATACCAATATAATGTAGAAGTATGAAAAACTAATTTAATATCTCATATAACTAAATGAATATAAAATTTAAGGGTTACAAAGGGATTGCATATTAAGGACATAAATTGTTACTCATAAAAATTTTGATAGTTTTGACGAAGTTTATCAAACTGTCTTATACTCTAGTTTATTAATTAAACGTTAACATTCTTATCTAAGATGATCTTATAAATAAACATCTATGCACATAATTATCTTATTATTATTTTTTTTTTTATTTTTAGCCATAATTGTCCCACTGCAGGGCAAAGGCCTCCCTTTCCTTCTTCCAGTTCTCCCGGTCCTGGGCTATTGTTGTCCATAATATGGAAAAAGAGTCAAGCTCGTCCCGCCATCTCCTTCTGGAGATTATCTTATTACTAAAGATTATTTTGCTATGCTACCTAATAAATTTCAATCGTCTAGAATGAAGCATTTGCTTTCATACACAAGTACTACTGTATTATTAAGTACCTGCGTATAATTAAATAATTAACAAAATGCTCGTTATATAAATCTTAAATATCTTAAGTTCATGAATTATGTAGATAAGACGATCACT
The DNA here is from genome assembly GCA_905475315.1 of Autographa pulchrina. Classification (NCBI taxonomy): domain Eukaryota; kingdom Metazoa; phylum Arthropoda; class Insecta; order Lepidoptera; family Noctuidae; genus Autographa; species Autographa pulchrina. Next base: position 6,868,539 of record FR997775.1, read on the forward strand.
AACGAGGGTAATTTCCTTATCATACAATCCACATTTAATTAAATTACCGCGACTATTAATAATTATAATTACACATTAATGTATTATTTTTGCTTGCAACCCTGTTTTGCTAGTCTGGTAGTCAGCCATTTTGTTTTTTTCGCGGTTGTTTATGAATGTAACCGCGAAACTAGCGCCATTGATAAATTTACTAGAAGTAAAGTACAGTTGGCCGCATGTTTATGATTGTAATTAGTAATCATTGTGAGCCTTATACCTTTGAAATAAAGTCGATGTTAATTTAATAGTGATATCATATTAGTGTGTTTGATTGTACTTATAGTTGTTTACAATGTATCGCCCAGCTGTACAATGAAGAAACGTAGGAAATTACAGTAAATAATGCCAATTAAATAGTCGGTACTTATAACTAAACGGAACTTTTTGCTATGGTTAATTAGATTGACAGGCAATGGTGTTAGTTCTTAAGCGTAACAATACCCGTTCGGATATCACCTGTTTTTACAACCTTTTTTACTTGGATATTTGAAGTCGTTACGCGTATTATTCTTCACGGTAGAACGTCGATATCTATACTTATAATAAATCTGTAGAAGTGAAAATTCTGTACATTGAAAATATCAAAAAAATAAATGGCGGGGGGTGTTACTAGACCGACACCGAACCCAAAAGGGTGAAAAAAAAAAATTTTTGTCTGTCTGTTTGTTCAGGTATCACGCAAAAACTACCGGTTCGATTACGATGAAACTTGGTATAATTATTCTTTATTATCCTGGGCACCACACTGGGTAGTTTTTATCCCGGAAAAGTATAAACAATAAAAAACAAACTTAACTTTGCGGTTAACTCATTGATAAGTTTCGTCATCCATGCGAACGAAGTCGCAGGCACAGCTAGTTTTATAATATAATTAGTTTAATTATCGCACCTACAGGTGAGAATCGCATTCCTATCAAAATACTTTAATGAGACATTTTTAATGTTTTTGTGGGTGGCTATTAAAGGAAATGTTACACGCCATTTAAATATTTGTGCCTTATGTAGAGCAGAAGATTTAATCTATTTATGTTATTGTACTTTTAATTGATGTTACTTTCTTTAGTCGTATAATTATATTGATTATTTTTTTCTTGTATTGACATATCTGCCATTGTAGTGTAGTTTTGAATTAAGCTTAAATAATAATAATAATAAATAATAATAATTGATAAACACTTTTTATAAATAAGACACTTCGGAATGTTTTAAAAAAGTTTTACTTTCTTAATTTTAACGAATCAAGAAGATGTAGTTAGGTAAACGTAAATGCTATGTCCACATTTTTTTCTTAGTGTTTATAATACCTAACATCAACAGAACAAAACACCTGCATCTTAAGTAACAACATCTCCTTACGACAGTACATCCTCCATCAAAGAAATTATTCACAGAGACATAATAACTAACTAATGGATACTCCTTATTTTTAAAACAAAAGAACATACCCATAAACTCTTAAAAATGATTATAACGAGAAAATAACCAGTTATCGACTTATCAATCAAGCAGTTTATTTAGCAATCAGAGCGCAACACAATAATAATATGAATCGTGTCAATCAATTTGTTTGTCAATCAGAAATACAAAATATTGTCAATTTCCCTTTACCGGGCTGTTTTGGCAATTTTACAACGGATGCGAGGGGTTCGATTGTTGACTGAAAAATATTGATACATATTGAATGTTTCTACATGGAGTGTATAGGGGTTAATTTTGTGGGTTCGCGAAGTATACTTTCTACGTTTATTTACAGTTAAGAGAACACTTAATAAAAATAAACATTATTTTTAAGAGACACACTAAAGAAGTGATGCATAAAATTAACTTTAATAATAATAGTTCATTAAACTTTATTTTATACATTAACTGCTTACTTTTTATACATTAAATTCTTAGATATTCAGGATTTTTTTAAGTATTCATCAATTAATTTATCATTTTTTAAATCTTATAAATATTATATGCGAATCAACCTTATTATTCTTTATTCTTCAAGTCAAAACAATGTGTGATCCTGATTGTTTGCCAATACAACGTATACCTACACTAACTAAATCCGCGCATAAAATCCCTATAAACTTATCGCCAGTAAACTAATATTACAAATAAATAAAGTTGAGAACATCACAATATTACACAGGGACGTCAAAACATTCACAGTTAGCAGCTTATCAATACAGCCGACAATGTTTAAGCGGCTTTGCTAACTTAAGCCAGGGGCCGTACCATGAGCTCTTAAATCGGGACTGTTGCCGTTGTGTATGCGGGACAGCGCTATGCGCAGTGTAGTGCGCCGTCTCGCTTCCACAACCACAACAGTTCTGCTTTAAGAGATCATGGTACAGCCACAGGACACATGTGCAGTGCATTAGCTTAACAATAACTTAAGCATACCTCATCATCGGACGGGTTACTTAAGCGAGTGCTGCGTTTGAACGATCGCGAACTTGTAAGGAAGCCAGTCGTTGGGAGAGTAGAGTTTAAATATTAGTGAGACATTAAGAAAGTGGAAGTTCCCTTATATATTTTAGTGTTTTTCGTATTTGTATTTTCAAACCGTAAAGAAAACACATATTAAGGATTTCAAAAATAATCTTAATCCAAGAAAATGTTCTCTTGCGAGCTAAATATTATCTCATTTGATTGTGGAAATCGTTCAATAATTTGTTTAAATTCCTAGTAATTAAGCAGTATTATAGAAATTAGTAAAATGTTAAGTAACATTTATAGATATTTATGGTACTTACATTTAAAATATTAGTAAGCTTAAACATAGATTTGATTATACAGTGCATTAACATACTAAACCCTAATAAAACTTACAATTATTAATCAAGACAAGTAATAAATACTTCATAACGATATCACGTAAAATTTTATCACTCATAAAGTTATATAGGCTTATTAAGAACATTTCATCAATTTATTGATTTTTGCTTGATTATGCAAGTGCACTATCCCGTGTGAACGAGGCACCGCGAAAGCCGTTATCCCATTGGCGAGCAGACACTGCTGATTTATCCGCGCCCGCAGTGCTAATGTGTATGGTAAAAACTTATTATAGTTATTGTTCCTATGTCTGTATGTGGACCATGGTTTTGGGATATGAGGAGAGACGTGGTAAGATATTGACAGAAAAGTATCTATTTGCAGTGTCTTGGGTAAGGCTCAGTAAATATTGAAAGAAATAATTTGTTAACTATTTATCTAGGTATATATGGTCGAATACTTGAATTCAACTTAGTTTTTAGTCACCGTTACGGTAAATGTTCTTTCTGACGTTTTAAGGTGTAATGTAGCGACAGATATGCATTTAAAACGTTTTAATTAAAAGTTTTTTTTTTGTATTCCGGAGATCTACCTCTAAAGGCACTCTGAGAGATTTAACAGAACAATCTTAGTATGGCATATATTTTTTCATATCAAACACAATAACTTTGACGACCTCTGTGGTCGAGTGGCGTACGCACCGGTTTCAAGGTGTCGCTAGCTCTGAGGTCCCGGGTTCGATCCCCGGTCGGGTCAATGTAGAAATCAACTCTCCTACATTGTCTCGGGTCTGGGTGTTTGTGGTACCTTCGTTGTTTTTAAATTCCATAACACAAGTGCTTTAGCTACTTACTGTGATGTTGTCCGCATTTATTTATTTAAATAAATAGAAATAGCTTATTCCATTGTTCAGATTAGCCACTCACATAGAGCAATAGTGAGACTATCCCAAGAACTCCATATATTTATACTAGACCCAATCAAAATAGCTCTCTCTTCGCACATCACTGAATAAAATGAAACAATTCAAGATTAGAATGTCCTACAAATATAGGTACCAATGATACCCTACTAGATTATCTAGGCTTAACTACACATGACGTAAGAATGACGTAGTTCCTACCATTGGCATTACAGTAGTAACATTACTACTGTCTTCATCAGATGGACGTAATGATAAAGAAAATTACACGATACAAGGATTAACGGGAATATTATTATTAAACTGTGATTGTTGCTGGTTTTGCTTGGTTGTGTATGTGATAATTGTGGCTTAGCTAGCAATCTGCGTGCTCCTTTCCGTGTACAGTTGTTATTAGAAAATAGAACGATGAATGTTGGACAAAAAAGTTCAAGTTGGTAGCTTGCTTATACAAAGTTACTGCATCGAAAAAGTGAACGATTTGCAATGCAATTCTTTTTATGAAATTGACTAAGTGTATAAAAAAATTATATAATTGTCCGAAGAAGATGGAAAAACTTTTAATGTGCACAAAAACAGACTATGTAAAAAATGTATAAGAACATACTTAAATAGACCAATGCAAGGCGTTCATTTACAATTCTATGGTGACAGCATAAATATAATAATATATATTTTATTATAGTACATGAATAGTTTGGTTATATAGGTATGTACTTCAAATTTTGGTAGCCTGTTCTGTAAAACTGCTTCAAATTAGTATCAACCAGCCGCGATTTTATGAACCATTTATGTCATGTTAAAACAGTACAACAATATATGTATCTATTTCCTAACAATGACATCTAACAATAAATCGCCGACAATCGCTAAATTATGACCGCACATACATTATACCCGCTTGAAAGTAAGTACATATTAATCTGAATATTGTATGTAAATGAACTGCTGTTCAACAGATAATGTATTGCCTTTTCAAACAAAGTAGGTATTGCTTTGTTAGTCCGCAATATATTAACCTGTGGCTGTAAGGTCCCGAAGGTCAAGGAGACCCTTTACCGCTAATCTATTAACCCTGTGACCGCTACTTGGGATAATAATGTATTGTGATATATCACGCTTGCTTTCTCTATAGGTAAGCAAGTATTAATCAGTAAGGGTTATACACATACACACATATAATCACACCTCTTTCCCTTGTAGGGGTAGGCAGAGACCACTTCTTTCCACTTGCTACGATCCTAACACACTTGTTTCGCTTGTTCCACTTTCATTATTTCCATCATACATGCTGTTCGGTTTAGGGTATTCTTGACCTGACCTTTTTTCATTCACAGCTGCATTATGTATAATTATGCTATATGATATTGGAGACGATTTCAATATTAGTCAAGTTATTAATTACGGCTTTATGTAATAATTAGCTACTAGGCATCTACGATCGAAGCCAGGATAGATAAAACCATACATATTGGTACTCTACCTGTCGCAATTTAAACGTACCGATTCTTCTTTTCAATCTCAAACTAATATTTAATTTAAAAAATACTTTCAAGAATTTAAATCTATGTCTATCTATTTGTTATTCCGATTTTATTATTGTAAAGTTTCATTAAAATCCATTGAGTAGTTTTTGCGTGAAAGAGTAACAAACATACATACATCCAAACAAACTTTCGCATTTATGATATAAGTAAGGAAGTAAGGATTCTAGACTTAGAACTAAAGACATATTTCTACGTGATACTAAAATTACAACATTAAGCATACTTTTTATACTTCACACAAGCTCAAGATACCTCAGACCCTCAACAAATTTAAAACCGCTTTCAAATTTGAAATAGCAATGCACCCTCGAGTGGGTAACTCGGTAGCAATAGGTGATTTCCTGCGCTGCGCCACAATCAAACATCTATCAAAGAATTTCCGCCGCTCCGCAGTTCAAGTGATTGACAGTCGTGGAAATTAACTGTTAGCTTTACACGTTGTTATTGTTTGAAGGGTGGATTAAGGGGTTTTTGAAGCGTTTGTTAAGAGCGTAACGGGCTGCGCGAGAATTGAGAAATAGGCATTTGAAGAAAGTATTGCCGTCGCGCTGCGCCCTCGCAACCGGGGGGCGGCGCGCGGCGCTTCTCGTTGGTTCGTTCTCTTTGGTTAGTAAGAGATTTTTCGTCAGGATGTTGCTGCGATTCTGAAGATTTTTTTGATTTGGGCTTAGAACTATAAATGTAACATGTTTTATTCTTGTTATACATGTAATATAGGTTAGGTACCGAGCTGGATTAAGTCATGATTTTCAAAACAGTTTGATTTATTTAGATGATGCTTTTATGTAATTCACGGGCATTTATGTACCTACCCATTAATGTCAACAAAAATTTAAATACCTACATATACAGTCTACTATGTTCACTTTAATTATTTTAATGCTTATTATAGTAATAGAAAATTTACTACCATTAAGAGTTATCATCGTGATAGCCACCACATTATAATTGCTTATCAAATCGTTCAAGGATTCACTATATTTTTATACAGACCAATCAATATGAACGGACAGACAGACAGAAGTATTTGTGAGGTACCAAGTGTCGTAAGTTTTCTTTCTCCGCACTAATTTGCATACAACGCCTTTATACACAGACCTAATAAAGTATAGAGAGTGCAACTAATTTCATATATGTGAAAAAACCAGTGCAAAATGAATTCCAAAAACTAATATGATTAAGGCTGCCCCTTCACGTTAGACTTTTTGTAGTGCAGATAATCGGGCCGATTTTTCCTCTGATTCTTGCACCTATGTCCGTCACTTTTTCTGTGGCTATCTTGAGAGCAGCACGTCATGGACAGAGAGAATCTTATGAATATAAGGAGGAAGGTGGATTTACAGATGAAGGTTTGTCTTTGGCTTTTTAGGAACAGAAGAGAGAAAAGATCGGTCGGGATGAGCCGATTTTATTTCTGACCAAAGTTTTGTAGGACGTGTGCGTTGCACTATTGCTTTCAGTGTGTTCTATTTTTATCCTACTAAAAATCTATAACCGATTATCGGACGTTGGCGGACAGCCTAACTGCATAGAACAAGGTGTGATCAATGCTTATTGTTTCTCTATGTGAGAACTGATTGCAATGGGACAGTTACAGACTGGCCATATACATAATTATTATTGCCTATTATTATTTCCTTACAGTATCCTTTTGTCTTCCATTTAACCTTCAATAAAACCCTGACCTAGAACCATCCCACAATACATTTCTAATAAGACATTACAATCAATAATCTGTTAATGAATCACCCAATCAATTAGCACAATGGACACGGTCATAAACGTACAATTGTGTACATTCATGAGGCAAATTCAAGCCAGAGACTAAAAACAATTTATTAGCGTCATTTAAATGACACCTCACGATCTCAGACTTTGTCATAGACCATTGTCCGTTTAAGCAACAATGTATGGTATTAAATTATGTTGGTAACGACAGCAACAAAGTGTAAGTACAGTTAGCAGGGCAAGGCACGTTGAGAATGCTTTTCAAAGCGAGAGGATGAAAATTCAATTAGTTGTCCGAGTAAGGTGACATCATAGATTCATAGCAGTACCTACGAGTACCTTGTGGGGTGCTGTAATTGGGTCGTCTTGAAATTCAATCAGATACATTAAGCATGAATGAATAATATGAATTAGAAAATGGATTAATACATCCGGGTATGTTTTTTAACTGGGTCTCTCGCATTCATGGTTGTATGTTGAACCATAAAAGGGCTTTAAGAAACGGTGTTAAAACAGTTGACGGTGCTAAAATTTGTATTTTCTTACATTGGTCACTACCATTCGCACAACTTAGCAGACCCAGGAACGTTCAATAATCGTGCGAACTTTTTGTGGCATGCGCTTTCCTAAATAGTGTAAGCCTGCGAAATGCACACATGTATAGGTTGCAAAAAAAAACGTTGTATGGGAATTTCTTATATGATAGGCATTTTAGGCAAACCCTTTATTATTTGCAAAAGGTCAACCAAATGTTGTTGACCACTGCAATGATTGATAGCCGTGCTCTTAGTACAGACCTAAATGTCAGTAAATAGGTAAATAATAGCTACAGTTACCTACTGCGAAAATTAGGTCCACTTGCTTTAAATTTATGAGAATATTTTAATACAATTTAACAGAGGCATTGTTTAAAGTGTCAATCAACGGTGAAGGTTTCTCCGTCATTGCTCACGTTTTGCCAGTAGCTGTAGTTCAGGCACGATTTTCCTGGTTTTATATTAAAATTATTATTTTATTTTAACATTGTTGTAACGGAAGGGATTATATGGCTTGAATTAAATTGTTATTTTAGTATGATACCAAATGCCAAAAAAACGTGATCCATTTATTAAAACTGCCTCGTTGGCCTCGTGGTTCTAAGCGCGACTGCTACGCTAGAGGTCTTGGGTTCGATTCCCAAGTCGAGGTCGGAGTTTGGATTTGTGCCCGGTTAGTGGCAATAGGCTCGCCCCCTATTACATGGGACCTAAACATACCGGCGAACTGTGGGTGTGCATTGGTACACCTCTGCCTAACCCTTCGGGGATACAGGCGTGATGGTATGTTATGTCATTTATTAATCGATCACTATTTTCCTAATGGTTATATTAAGACCTATGTTATAAGTATAGTCGAGTAGACTAATTATAGTCTATGAGAGTGTGGACATCCCTAGAGTCAGAGACAAGAGATAATAGAGATATAGAATCACGGACTCATGTTGTAACTGATTAGGTATGTTGACTGTTAATTAATTATATACTTGAAGACACTGCAATATGTTTTATTTAAAATGATGATCAACATCATAACATGGCGCTGCGATAAGGTCAGTTAAAAATCATCAATATTGTATTGGGCGAATGACTTCTTCGACGCACGACAAAGACGCTCAAACTTAAAAAAAAAAATGGCGGAATCTACAAGAAAGGGAATAATGGGATTGAAACCCCCAACTGGTCTAAAAAACCTGACAATGGAAGAATACAAAAAATTCATGCAGAGATTTGAGATATATAGATTGGCGTCGGGTGCTAAAAACGAACCAACTGAAGTACAAACAGCACTGTTACTGCACTGTATGGGAGAGGAAGCCCAGGATATCCACGCAACTTTTGATTTTGAAAAAGAGGAAACATACAAGTATGATGTAGTTATAAAAAAATTTAATGAATACTTCATTCCCAGAAAGAATGAAAGTGTCAATTCACACCTGTTTTTTACGAGAAATCAAAGAGAAGGTGAAAATTTTGATAGTTTTTATACTGATATTAAAAAACTTAGTACAGAATGTGATTTTGGGAACTTAGTAGAAAGAATGTTAAGAGATAAAATAGTAACTGGAATCTTAGACAAGAGGCTGAAAGACAGACTTCTAAGAGAAAGTGATTTGACACTCACAAAAGCCATTAAGATATGCAAGGCAGCAGAGCTAGCGGAGGAGCAGATGAAGAAAATAGAGAATGAACCAGGAACAAGTGCAGTGCATCATGTGAAAAAGAAGAATGGAAGAGGAACAGAGTCTGAGAAAGAAACAAGAAATTCAACAGATAAGAAGAGACATACTGAGAAAGACAGAGAATCGGGATACAGATCAGATAAGAGGAATACAGAACATAGAAGTTCAGAGAAGTATAAGAGACAAGAAGGTCCGAGAGCTGAGAAGATGTTTGACTGTATGAGATGTGGATTTCATCACAGCGAGAGAAGATGCCCAGCATATGGAAAGAAATGCAAGAAATGCGGTAAGATGAACCACTTTGCGAGAAAATGTAGAGCAAGAGATGTAAAAGCTGTTCAAGAGAGTGAATCAAGCGATAGTGAAGAGTCATGTCGTATGTATATCATAAATATAAGTAGCATAAAGTCAGAAAAGAACTGGTATGAATATGTATATTTTACAGAATTAGATAGAAACTTAAAATTTAAATTAGACTCGGGTGCACAGTGTAATGTCATATCTGTAAACGATTGTTATAGATTTGGAATAAGTAATTTTCAAAAATCTAATTGTAAATTGACTAGTTACAGTAATGAGAAAATAGAGACATTAGGTAAAATAAAATTGTCAGTAAAAATAGGTAACCAGGTTGAGAACATAGAATTTCACGTTTGTAAAGGTAATTACGTACCTATTTTAGGTTTGCCTACTTTGATTACATTTAATTTAATTCAGAGGACAAATAATGAGAAAATTGACTGTGTTCAGACTAAAAATTTCAATTTTTTAGAGAAATATAAGGATGCCTTTAACGGGATAGGTGAGATAAAAAATTATGAGTATGATATTAAGTTAAAAGAAGGTTGGCAAGGAAAAATTGAAAGAACTAGACACATACCATTTAAATTGAAAGATAAATTGAAGGAAGAATTAAGTAAATTAGAAAAATTAGGAATAATAAGTAAAACAGAAGGTCCAACTGATTTTGTAAGCTCATTGGTTATGACAACTAAACCAGATGGGGCTATGAGGATTTGCTTAGATCCACAATATTTAAACACTCAGATAAAAAGAGAACAAATGATGATTCCTAATGTTGACGAAATAATAGCTAAGTTAAAAGGAAGCAATTATTTTAGTACCTTAGATGCAAATAAAGGTTTTTGGATGATAAAATTAACAAATAATAGTAAAAGCTTAACCACATTTAATACTCCATTTGGAAGATTTCATTTTAATAGATTACCTTTTGGTTTAGCTTCAAGTCCAGAAGTTTTTCATAGAGTTTTTAGTGAAATATTTAAAGATATTGATGGAGTAGAGATGTATATTGATGACATTTTAATACATGCGAAAACAGAAGCTGAACATGATAAAATACTAGAACAAGTACTTAAGAAAGCTCAGGAATATAATATTAAATTTAATAGGAAAAAGTGTAATTTAAAAAAAAAAGAAGTTAAATATTTAGGGCATGTACTAACAACGGAAGGAATAAAGATAGACCATAACAGAACAAAAGCTATAGTAGAGATGAAAGAACCAAAAACTCAAAAAGAATTATTGAGATTTTTGGGTATGATTAATTATGTAGCAAGATTTATTCCCAATGTGTCAGAGGTAACAGCACCATTGAGACAATTAATTAAAAAAGATGTACCCTTTGTATGGTCGAAAGAACAAGATAAAGCTTATAAGACTTTGAAAAAATTGTTAATTGAACCACCAGTATTGAGTTATTTTGATATAAATAAACAGATAGTACTTAGTGTAGATGCTTCAAAGGCAGGATTAGGCGCAGTAATTTTACAAGAAGGAAAACCAATAGCTTATGGTTCTAGGGCAATGACAGAAACAGAAATACAATACAGCCAGATTGAAAAAGAATGTTTAGCAATTTTATATGGAATAACTAAGTTTCATCAATATTTGTATGGAAGTCAATTTAATGTAGAGACAGATCATAAACCGCTGGTATCAATTTTTTCCAAACCATTGAATAGATGTCCAGCAAGATTGCAAAAGATGAGAATGGCTTTACAACCCTATTCATTTGAGTTAAATTATAAACCAGGTAAGGAACTATTAGTAGCAGATCATTTAAGTAGATCTCATTTATTAGAAACAGAAGAGAATACAGATCTAAAAGTAGAAACACATGTAGCCATGATTATGGAAAGTTTTAGAATATCAGATGAAAAACTTAAAGAATTAGTGTTAGAAACAGCAAAAGATGAGGAATTAATGACAGTAAATAAATATATACTAGAAGGATGGCCGGAAAATAAGTCACAGATAGATAGTAAAGCTAAAATTTTTCATAGTTACAGAGATGAGTTGAGTAATATTAGAGGATTAATTGTAAAAGGTAGAAATATAGTAATACCACAATCTAAAAGAAAGGAAGTATTAGAAAACATACATTATGCACACTTAGGAATAGAAAAAAGTAAAGTGTTAGCAAGAAATTCAGTGTTTTGGCCAAATATGAGTAAAGAGATAGAAGATCTGATACAAAATTGTGACACTTGTAAAAGTTTTCAGAATATAAATAGGAAAGAGTCAATGATTGAGAAGGAAATTCCACAAATACCATGGGAAATTTTGTCTATAGATATATTTTTTCTATATTCAAAACCATACATATTGATTGTTGATGCATACAGTAAATATGTGGAAATACAACCATTAGATAATTTATATGCAAAAAGTACAATTGACAGTATTAAAGAAATTCTAGCAAGGCATGGTATACCAAATATAATTTATACAGATGCAGGAACTCAATTCACCAGCTTTGAGTTTAAAAGTTTTTCTAGAGAATGGAATTTTGAACATAAGATAATAAGTCCAAAACATCACCAAGGTAATGGTTTAGCAGAGAGATACATACAAACTGTAAAGAAATTGTTAAAAAAGTTAATTTATGATAAAAAAGATATATACTTAGGTTTGTTAATGTATAGAAACACTCCTGTAACCATGGATGGAAAATCACCTTCAGAATTGCTATTTAATAGAAATATTAAAACAATTTTGCCAAAATTAAATTTAATACAGGATAAGAAAGATAGTTATAAACAAGAACTTTTGATAAGACAGGAAATTCAAAAAAAGTATTATAATATAGGAAGTAGAAATTTACCGGAGTTGAGAGAAGGAGAAATTGTTAAAATACAGGATGAGAATTTTAAGAAACCCTATGAAAGCGGAGTAGTGATAAGAAAAGGTAGTGGTCCAAGATCATATCAAGTAAAAAATGAGTCAGGAAATGTTATAACAAGGAATAGGAAAATGTTAATTAAAGGAGGAAGGTATTATGATAGGAGTAGGGATCAAGGAAATTATGAAGATAGTGAGGGACAAGAAGTACAGAAGCAGAGAATTCAAGGACAAGACATACAAACTAGTATTACACCTAAAGAGAACAATGGTTCTTCAGGACAATTGATGTCTAATAATAATGCAACTGATAGTAGGGTATCAAGATCAGGTAGATTGATTAAAAGACCAAGTTATTTGAAAGATTTTGTTTAATTAATAATTAAGAATTTGTATCTTAGCATTGTATGATTGTAACTTAAAATGTGAGTTCTCATCATTACTTTATATATTAGTGGATTTCAATATTTGTCTAAATTATAACTAGTAAGTACTTTGAATATTTGTTGAATAATATTTACTAAGAAAATTGTAATTGTAAAACTGTTCATATTGTAAGTATATATGTCAATAGTTCAGTTTAATATAAGATTAAGTATATAATGTAAAAGGGAAGGATGTTATAAGTATAGTCGAGTAGACTAATTATAGTCTATGAGAGTGTGGACATCCCTAGAGTCAGAGACAAGAGATAATAGAGATATAGAATCACGGACTCATGTTGTAACTGATTAGGTATGTTGACTGTTAATTAATTATATACTTGAAGACACTGCAATATGTTTTATTTAAAATGATGATCAACATCATAACAACCTAAATATCTGAAACTGGGATAGACACGAACATGAAAAAAAAAACACAAAGTCAAATTTACTTTCTCATTATTTTTTTACTAGTGGTTAATCAAAACTTAAATTTGAGAAACTGACATACCTAAGTATGAAAAAAAAACTAGACTGCCAGATTTTTACTTTCATGTTTTGCAAAGAGTAAAATTTTACTACAAATTCATCTATTTCATTTAAATCAAAATTATTATTATCATGAATGTCCTGTCTATACTTTCATAGGTCTTAAAACAGTTGATTTAGGGTGTGAGCACACAACAGTGGTGTCGTAATTTTGACTTGTTATCGGGGTCGTTACGTTTATTTATCGTCTTTAAAACAAATATTCTGGTTGAAGCGATTTTAATGTACTATAACTTTATGATCGCTTGAAGCATTTCGCGCTTAAAGCTAAATTGTTACAAGTTTGGTGCTAGTGTGAAAATAGTGCGAGGGTTTTTTACGACTGACATGTTACCAGGGGCTAGAGTTGGCAATTGTAAATTAAACATTGTAGAAATACATAACCCACATTTTAATTATATTCAGAGAGTCTTATATTATTGCAAGAGTTGTCTGTAAGGACATCTACTGACAATATAAGTCTTGTTTATTTACATTATTAAACCATTGAATAACAAGATTTTAATTAAATAATTTGATTTAAAATTATTAATTTTACCAATCAGAAATTAAACTTTGTTTGACAGCTACTTCTGTCTTTTCGTAAAAAAATATCGAAACATTTTAATTTATGTAAATCAATTTTTAACTTTACGAAAAAATTATATTGCAGCTTACAAATAATATTTCCTGCTAAATGTCAAAGGTATTCGAAAGGTTAAGTTTTAATAAACACATTAAGATCAAACATTGCAATAAATTATCAATTAGTTTCAGAGCGGGGTTTATATCTGTAACAGGCAGTTGTATGTGTCTCCATTGACATTCGCCAAAACATTAAACTGGGACAACTCCATTCAGAAATAGTCAAATAATCTATAGTTATTTTGACTACGTATTTGGTAGGGTAAACTTCCTAAACATTCTTTACAAAACTAATTTTATGTTCTGATGTGCTATAAGAAATATAAATAATCCCATGAATTTTTATACTAGTAAATAGGAAAACTCTACAATAGGGATGATGACTCATTTTTTGTTTAGTCCCGTAAACAAAGAATTATGAAGATACAGCGAGTACAATTCTTGCGTGACGTCACGTTTGAGTACAAATTGTACCTAGCCGTGACGTCACAAGCCCCCACTCCTGAACTTTATCTTCGTATTTTGTAATTTATTTGAGAAAAGAAAAAATATGTGTCTATCATATTTTGATTATCTAAATGGCGGACTAAATAAATTTTGACTTTTCATACCTAGTCATCTACCCTATTATATCTAAATCCACCATACTCTTACTTATGATGATCAATATTTTACAAGTAGGTAAAATGTCGTTCTAAAAACTTTACACCTCAAATTGAAATTTCATTTCCGAATCTTAGATGACATATTATTAACTAGAATTTATAATGAAAACCATAGGCAAGACTCACGGTTTTCATTATACAGACTTATAGGTGTCTGAAGGGTGATTAACTTAATCCGCTGTCAAATAAACTACTAACCACTCTGATTGGTCGACTGAAACTATCAACCAATCACAACGCTTAGAATGAGATTTGACATGAGATTTTAATGCTTCAGAAAAACATATTATTATTTTTTTTATTTATTTAAATATGCAGTTATAGGGCAGTTACCCTACACCACATAATTAAACTACAGTTAAAGCTACCTTAACTGCAATCAATTATGTTCGTCGGGAGGCGTTATTTTGCAGCTATTGAGTTTACTCTAATTATTTTAAAGTGCCTATAAATGTCTCGAGAAACGTGAACTCCATCGAACATTATTTATTAACTGCGAAAATCGTGGGCTTGTTTAATGTTATCAGTTTACGTTGTTAGGTACTAGCCCAGTACAAAAATTAATGAAGGAAATTGAGATATTTAAGTTCAAAGTTCTTTAAAAAAAGTTGATTAAAGAAAATCTATTAAGTTATGCAAGAACGAAAATTAACTTGATCTAAGATTAATTAATATTATTCAAAACTTATACGTAGTAGGTACAAAAGTGGATTAAATTTTTAACCCGACTGCGATGAACTCGACAAAGTAGGGTAATGTGTTATATTTATATGTATGCAACTTATGATAGTTTTGCTACGTTAGTAATATAGGTATTATATTCCATAAAAATAGTGGAATGCCATAATGGTCCTTTGCGACTTAACTTTAATACTTAATGTCCTAAGAAAATGCCCATAAATAGAGACAATTGAGTGTACCGTTAGCGCTAAAGACATCGAGTGTATAGCCACATATGAAGTGATTATTTATAATGCACGTATACACTGCGCTTTAAATTAACGACACCTGCCTTGTTGGGTATGTCGCTCAGCAATGGATGGGAGCGGTGCGGAACTAAAGCATTATAATTCAGGCGAAAAAAGTATTTTTGGTAAAAACACATTATTATAAGTTCTATAAAAAACAAGGTTTGTTTTATCACTTTTGTTCAAAAGGTGATGATTATAAAATGAATATTTAATTATTTTATACTTGTTTTTTTCAGTCAGTTATATGTCGTGCATGTGCAAAGTGGACTAGCCAGAGTGTATTATTTCTTCTATAATTTATTTAATTTACCGTTAAGGTACGTAAAATATAACTATGAAAAATCGATCAGGCTGCATGTTCTAGAGACAAACAAAATTAAATATCTTGTATATTATAGCTTAGCTTGTATCCACCACTGGATTACCATACCTCAGGCCACCCGATTGCATTTCGTCATAAATATATCTCGAAAGATGATTTATATGTCAGGCTGGTCTAATTATTTGGGTCAAGCCTTTACGAGAGCAAGTTTTTAACAACAAGTTCTCTTTGTTTGTTACTTTTTATATTAAGTTTGACTTTCATTTTTAAGAAACGGATAATAATATACGTTTTGTTTCCTGGAAAAACGAGTTGGATTGGTAGTTTTCAATATTACACGTTTTTGTGAACTGATTTGGGGGTTTGTGTTGGTTTTTAAACACAACTGTTTTTTTTTGGCTACAAGAGGACTACGGAAATACCATAGTCTAGTTAAAAGCTATGTCCATGCAGAGCTTAAAGAAATTATATTATATTTTTTCCTAAAACATACAAAATAGGAATAAAATAGATATACTAAATTGCTATACAAAAATAGTGTGAATATCAGCCTTTTTTTTTAATAACCTATTAAGTTTCCCACTGCTGGGCAAAGGTCTTCCCCGTGTGATTCCTGTCTCGAGTCACATGACACCAATCACTTAAGACGCGATCGATGTCATCCCGCCACCTTCTCCTCGGCCTGCCTCGTCTGCGAGTTGCGGCATTAGGAATCCACTCGGTAGCTATCAGCCTATTTCAGAATAATATTATGTATCTTTTGTGACCCGTTCAGAATAGATGGGCATTTTCTTTTGGGAAATTGGCCGAGTAACTTGTGAAATGCGTAATGCTTGTTAGATTGCAATTATTCACCTACATCACAGGTAGGGCAACGGTCAATTCGTGCACGATACAGAGCGAATATTTTGAAAGTATCTGCATTAATATTTTATAAATAGGAACTTTCAAAATGTTCACTGAATTAATTTCGTGTACAGAGCGATTACAGATTGTTTGATAGGTAGTTTCAAAATCAATCAAAATTAACTAATTAAAATTACATTTTTAATAGAAACAGCAGTAGGTAACCCGTAACTGCAGAGTTAATAAGCAATTAGACAAGATACCTCTGACCATTGTCACGACACATAACCCTCACGATGATGTGGTTTCCGAAGCTATTATATTGTGGTTCACGTCTCAATCTAAAGGTTAACCGTGTGTCTGTTACTGTCAGAGATCGCGCCCCGCTGCGTTGCGCTTGCGCACCTTAGCCTTACGTTGGAGCGAGCGATGAGCGGTGGCGGGGAATGATTTATGTATAAAATCATACATTTGTGAACTTACTATGATGACAGGAATTATGATTCAAGTACCTACATGTAAAAAATATATGAAACGAAAGTCAGTAAGTAGTTGTATGCCAAAATTGTTTACTGTTTTCAAATTACAATTAAACATATTTTACTCCTTTACTAATTCTTCGGTTTTGAGCGACAACTTTAAAATAATAAAAAAGGGAGAAACTTCATCATTGCATCATCTACAAAACTTCAACTTTGAACTGTTTCAGTTTATTTATACATAAACAAAAACTTTTCTAAATAAATTATTGTTTTTATTAGACCTACCTACTATCCGCTCATCCCTTGAACCACGCATTATAATTTGTTCTACTAAATTGTCTGTAAAACTCGCGCTTAGAATATAATGTTTAATAACTTGTGCCACGTCGGCTCACATGTAATCGTATGCTTGTTACGGAGATTGGAGGTCTAAAACAAACAAAATTAATAATATTCTTTATTTTGTTTTTTTTTTTCTGTAACGGCTTTCGCTACGTGTGGCTAGAGAGTTTATTTGTTTTAATTACGAAGAGTATTTAGAAGTTTGTCTGATTGTTTCATGATGGGAACGTCTATATTTTATTTAGGCTGAGATTTTGATAGTTAATTATTTTTGTTTAGAAACTTATGGTAATGTAATTTACTAGTGTATTTGCTTTAGAATATCCTATTGTAATATATCTCAGTTTGATAACTTAACCACGAATTCAATTAAACTTTAAGTACTCAGAAAATATAATCTAGGATTATTGCTTTCTGAGGTTTACGCGAATGTTAAAAATAACAATACTTTTTCTTACGGATCCGTAAAAAGTAGTTTTATTAGGTACCTTCATCCTGTTGAAGTCCATGGACGACTTAAAGTATTTCTAAAAATTAAAATTAAAAACAAAATACATTTTAGTTAGCAGTTTCTGGTCCCATGAAAATATCCTCACTAGGAACTTCATAGACTCTACTTTGTGAAACAGTTTTAAACTATAATATATTAAAGAGTATTGCAAAATGATTGTGAATCTAAAACTACGTAGAGTCACGTAAACGCCAATGATTGTGGCGTTTATATGCTGACGTGACGCCATTGTGGATGTAATACTATCACAGCCGTTTTACTAACTAGATTGGTTCGGTGGATAGCTTTATGTGATAGGTGTGACAGATATAAGTGCTTAAATTTTTTAAGAGTTGTTAATGTACCTAGTTTCATATTAAATGATTGGTGGCATAGTATATGTTTTTTTTTTACCAGAAATAGTATTACCTATAGTATAGGTAACTTAAAAAAGGTAATTTAAAACAAAATTAACGTTTTTTTTTAATTAAAATGCGTTAAAAAAGTTTAATGCGTATTGAGTATGTAGACATTTTTTTATTTAATTCACTAAAATGTTTTAGTAAATGGATGCTTTACTTAAAACTTTAACCTGTACTTAGATACCTACTTTTGTGGATAGTAAATTAAAGGAGTTTATTAGATAATCTTATTTATTTAATTGTTTATGTACACACACAATAGTTTAAAAAAATATTACATATTTATAAATGCTGTAAAAAGGTGCCGCTTATTTCTTAAGAAATCTCTCCCAGCAGACCCGCGAAAGGAGAATCTTAGCAACAAAAATACAAGCACAATTATTTAACACTGCTGTTATTAAATAATCAAAATTAACTAACTTTGCACTACTTTCATAACACCATCCACTTTGACAAGCAGAGACAAATTCAGAAAATGGCGTGTCGTTGTGTGATACGGAATTATTGTCAGCCGCACATAATGGATGTGACGCTTTCTCATAGCCATACAATAATCCCTGCACTGCCGAGCAGAATAACTGAGATACACTATTTCATACACACATTTATCATTTGCCAAGCCTTTTCCCAGACTATGTTGGGATCGACTACCAATCTAACCGAATTAAGTTGAATATCGTTTTTTTACGTTATTTTTATTTCATGCACATATAAATAAGAAAACCATACTTCCAGTTCCAGCACATGGTAACCGAAGACAATGGATCGCTACTGAGGAAAGTTTCGTGAAAATAAAAAAATAATTTTATAGAAATTAGTAAATAAAGTGTTAAGTCTACAGATCCGTTTATTACACAGTGATTAAACATTTTACTTTATGTAAAATTCAGTATTTAGCTGAATCTAACAAGGCTGGAAGACGAGGCCAACATATTTGCAAAAAGGTTCGGCAGAAGAAGAGCAAAATAGAATGGCAAATAATGTGCATACATAACTTAGGTATCTGTAATCTGCAAATGTCATAGTAAGATTAAGAAGAATCTTCATAGACAGGAAGCCTATCAAAATAAGCCTGGGAAAAGTCAATTATTAATTGAGATAAGCATCCCATATCTAGTTATAATCTAAAACGTGCGAGAGCCTATCTTCTCGTGAACCTCATAAATCTATTTAAGGATTTAATTAACTCGATTACAAATAGTAACGGTGTAGGAAGCCGACATAATTTACTGCATTCATTCACAGTAATCTGCAAATTGCGAACTTCTGTAACACGCTTAAGCGTGACATTTGATCATCGTGGGATTTAACAAGTTACATTTATGTTTCACTAACTGCTACTTAATCTAAAAGCATAATATCTTTAGAACTATCTTTGAAGAAACACTGCGAAAATGTTCAATAGTTTTTTGTGTTTCTTGACAAGGTTCACTTTTTTTGCAACTTGTGTTTTCTGTTAACTAGTTAACGCTTTTTTAGATTTGACACAGATTTCTTGTAACTCTAAAAGCAAAAAAAATAAATGTATTCCATTTAAAGAAAATGTATTGAGTTCCTTTAAGTAGCTAAAGTACCTGAAAAAACACATTTCACATATAGTAAGACGCACACCCGCAAATAATGTTTTTGACTAATCTAAATCTTCTTAATGTACAAATATTTTGCATTTCCAATAACAATAAATTTGTAAAAAAATACAAAAAAATTAGATGACCACTTTTTCTGCACTGACGTGCATCGATGTAACCGACCGTCACGTGCGAACCAATCACTGACATTATTGGTCCGTGACGTCATCAATAGCCATTTTGTGCATCAACTTAGCTCTGAAGCTCTGATTTGTCAAACGATTGAAATCTTGGGAAATATTCTATGGAACTATCGCCATTTTGCTGATGATATACTTGTAGTAAGAATGTCATTTCTTGTTGAAATTGAAAAATAATGGTAACACTTGGAAATAAATTAGGTAGGAACTAGAAAGCTATTACGAAAATGTGACACGTGCAATAAACTACCTATGCAATAAACTGGTCATAAAGGGCTACATCATAATATCTTCCTGGGATAACTATTAGGTAGGAGCGATTTATTCTCGCTTTGAAATACGTCTCTGTACCTTATTTATGTA
The DNA here is from genome assembly GCA_905475315.1 of Autographa pulchrina. Lineage (NCBI taxonomy): Eukaryota > Metazoa > Arthropoda > Insecta > Lepidoptera > Noctuidae > Autographa > Autographa pulchrina. The sequence goes on from FR997775.1 coordinate 6,889,175, forward strand.
CCTACATACTTCAAGTGGATAGGTATAGTTATTTCAGGCTAGTGAAATAACTATAATAATATCAATACTGATCCAATATAATTACAACCTACTCCTCAGCTTAGTCTAATATATTTATTTTTACCCTAGCCATTTTTTATGATTTTATGATTTATGACAACATCATAATAGCCACATCCTTTGCAAAAGGTAAACATGAAAATACGGACGAAGGATGACTGCGCATGTTATTATCTGACCTTACTATCAGGAACAGGTATTTGCATGGTGAACTGTCAAATAGACTAAGATCGAGTGCCTGGATGTCTTAATAAGAATGATTAGGTTTTAGCGTGGGACTAAATTATGAACTACCTAGTAACTAGTTTGTACAATGCCTTAAGCGTTGAGTGTCGATCTAGTTTGAAAAGTTTGAGCTGTAGATTTGGTTTAACAAATAAACTACGATTGAAGCTGTAATATATTGTATTTTTAATTTTGAATTCAAAAGTAGGTAAACTTTAAAGTAAGTACCTACCTAAACCTAATACTAAACACCTTGAAAGATATAACTAAAAGAAAAATTACCAAATGAAAATAAGTTAAATAATAAAATAAACTATTAAAAAATGCTTGATGTAACTTTTGTACTTACAAAATAATAATGTTTGTCGTAAGCGAAAAGTTTTTGAATCACTAATACGCAATGTAATTCTTTTGTTAAGCTCCATCTACAAAATACAACTATAACTAAAACAGACACGAAAGTAATGAAGTCTGCAAGCAACCCACAAAGAAATTTAGTACAGCAGTATTTGTGTAGATGGCGCTGTTGTAAGTGCTTTATGTGTGTTAACAACCGTACAAAATGATCTTGTTCAGTTAGTTTATAAGAAAATACACAGATGGCGTTAAACACTACAGTTACAATTCTCATAACAGATGGCGCTGTAATAGACGCAAAAAGGTTCTATCAAAAAGTTTCTATATTATTTTAAATCTTTTTTTAAATAATCCCTTTCTCATGTTATCTTACTCAAATAGGAATGCAAAAATAGTTGTTTACACACAGCATGCTGCACATTTTTATTTTTCATTATGAACTCAGCCTCTTGGTAAACAGGTGAACCGTTAACTTTTTAAACACAGTTTCAACCAACAATTATAAATCTTTTATTTACACAACAATGCACGCATCTAATTAGCAAGAGGGACCTATAGATAACTAAGTATATGAGCAACAAATCAGAAGGTACCTACTTCAATCAAATCACATGGAATTTCAATCAAAGACATTCCGTCGAGTGTCGGTTTAATTTCCAGCGAACCGTGAACATCTTAACGCTTAGGTATATTAGTAAACACATAAGTGTCTTGAAGGTACCTATTTATAATTTATATCTAAAAACATAAGGTAGGTACTTACCTACTAATTTAACTAACTAAATATTTATTCTACTTTTTATAATTTGATATACCTAACCCCTGGGTCTAGGTACTACGGTACTTACGTCTCTGAATCCTGTAGGTACAAAGTTTTCTCAAATTATGTAATTAATAGCTGATACCTAGGTCGTTTACCAAGTTTTGATGTTTGATATCCTATAGCTAATCCTCTAGGTATGACTAAGTATACCTACCACTCATTACTTGGCAAAGGCCATCCAGATATTCTTTTTAACTCTTTTGTACGGCATTTCAAAATAGGAAGGATGCTAATTAAATGATATATAAAAATAAAATATTTTTATAAAATAAGATTAAAAGAATATTATAAATAATATTTTTTATAATCCTCATATCGAAAAATAAAATATTAATTTGTATTTAATTATTGCCTGCTGCTTGTATCCGACCGAATCATTCTTCATTCAAAACATTTTTTTTTTTCTTTTCGAGTACCTACATTGAGTAGGTTTGAGAGTAGTCTTCAGGTATTGAAGAGGGCTCCGCAGCGAAATGAGCATACCACTTAGACGTTGTAACAAACCTCTTCAAGTTTCCTGAAATTTTATTCACTCTAATTTTTGTGAACAAGAAAATGTTCTTTCATAATAAATAAAGAAGGACAATAGTGTAACTCTTCAAGTTTTTTTTTCATATTAATATCGTACTTATAGTATTATAACTTTTGATTAATATCTACAGTGTAGATAACCGTGTTTAATATAAACTAAAATAATCATCAAGCAAATCCGCGAGAAATAAACAGTCTATAAAATAGGACAGTGACCTTAAAAAGTTCAAAAGAGGTCACATTGCAACTGACAGCCATAAATATTTCATTTACCACTCGCAACTCACAAAATCATTTATAAAAAGTAAAATAATTTCAAATTAGGAACGGGATTTTTCATAGAAACAATTTGAAACAAAAGTAGCGTAGCGAAAAAACAGACTGTTTGACGTTTGTGTCGTGTTGTTTTTTGTCTTAAAAATAATTGAATATTGCGAAAAATAAATGATGTTTTCCGATGAAGAAATAAAAGAAGAAATACCGGAGAGTGGTTTCATGAGGCCGGGCGATGAGATAATAAGGTGCGATCTTCGTTTATTTCGATAAATAATTGAAACGCGGCCATACTGATTTTGTTGTGTGTTTTTACGTTTGTTTTATTTTTGTTTTATAATATTGTTGCAGTATTCGTGAAGTGTGTTTGAGTGACAAGTTTGACAAGAAGGATTTGGGCTTCAATGGCGAGCCGCTGCTATCGAATTCGAGCAGAAGCGACGTATGTATTTAATCATTTTCCTTTTAGGTATTAGAAAATTACAGAATTTATCGTAATATAAAATTAATACCTAAGTCCGTGTCAGTTTGTTTGCTGGGCTTGTCATATAGCGCTTGTCTGTCATTGTCAGTATTTGCCTGACATTTAATTTTTCGACTGGAAAAATGACATAATATCGAACATCAAAAATACAATTTATTGACCAAATTCGTATACGTTGGCGTTAGATGCTAAGTTACGCCGACGTGCAATGTAAATATTTAAGTTTTTTTTATTCAATGTAGGTATTTTTTTCGTATTTTATAATGAGCCTCTTTACTTCTGCAAAGGAAAGTTTAGAATAAGGATGTATATCCTCGATTTATATTGGTTCAATATAGAGCTACCTATCAAAAAATTTCAGAAATAAATGTTTATATGAACTTATTTTCCTAATCTCAAGATATAGAATAGCTAAATGCGACAAAACTATCGAAACAACAATAATTTTCAGAAATAAGTAGGTAGGAAGCAGACAATACATTCTAGTCGCGACCTTACACACGACGTTAATCACCTTTTATCATACCATATAGTCTAAGATCCCGTTAAGACCGACCTTCACCGAGATGCTTATTTAATTAAACGTATTTTATATTTAATTTAATATGTCAATAAATATAATGCATATGGGTTGCCTAGCAAATTTCAGTCCAGAGTATATTTAAGTAAAAATTAAAAAAAAAAAAATTTTTTAACATTTCACCGGTATGATTATTAGATAAATTCTATACCAATCAAAAGTATGAAGCCCATAGAATAAGCAAACGTTAGGTTGCCTATTCTTTTCCGGTCACAACTATAGGGTTGCCATAGTATCTACGAGTCTATAGTTGTGACCGGAAAAGAATAGGCAACCTAACGTTTGCTTATTCTATGGGCTTCATACTTTCGATTGGTATAGAATTTATCTAATAATCACACCGGTTAAATGTTTAAAAAAATATTTTATTTTTTAATTATTAATTAAATATACTCTGGACTGAAATTTGCTAGGCAACCCATATGCATTATATTTATTGACATATTAAATTAAATATAAAATACGTTTCATTAAATAAGCATCTCGGTGAAGGTCGTTCTTAACGGGATCTTATACTAATATAAAGTACCTACATATATAGAACAGAATCATTGCTATCTACCGCCTTACACCGCTTTATACACCTCTAACCTATACACGAGAAAGTCGTATTAACCTCAAAAATCTCCAAATCCAGCTCGACGTCCCCCGTTCCCTGTTCCGCGACGGTTTCTTCCCTGATGGCTTGGAGCAGCAGCAGGCGAGGTTCGCGTGGACAGAGGAGGATGGTAACATCGCGTCCCTGGTCTCAGAGCCAGGGTTCGGCACTACGGGGCAGACTACCTTCGGCAAGGATCTGGATGCCGCGCTTAAGAGTGAGATGAAGGTGTGGTATCTGTTTGTTTTCTATATTTGGAAATTATAGTCAGCGTTTGTGAAATGGTTGTGTACATAGTTAAAAGTGCATGTTACATAGCTACTGCAAATATCATACTAATGTCGCTAGGCTAATCGTCAAACGATGAGTGTTGATCGGAAACGACGAAAGACTACTAAATAAAGCGTTTTGTAATTAAGATACGACACAAATACGTTGGGTAGATGATTAGGTACTTTTCTTTCACATTTTACAAAATGGCTGTACAGAATCAGAAATATTTGTACATAGGTAGGCAGGTATTTAGTTGGACCATAGGCGCGGTCGCATTTATATCTAATTTAAATGCCCGTGCTTTTACTTGGTACATGAAATACTGAGAATGTTTCCGTAAATTAAAGCAATAATATCTATATTGCTCCTAATTGTTTTTTTCACAGGAAGCCGACACATCCAGTTCTGTTTTGCAACCAACAAACAGGAACGGTCTTACATTCAGCAAAAAGATATTCGGAGAGCCCCATCTCGTGTCTTCTACGTCTACTGGGAATCCGGGAGCAGGTAATACATACATTCTACCTACCTTTGTTCCTTCGCAAATATTTTAAGATTAGCAGTAGAAATATAAATTTTAATTTTTTGTGTTTAACGTGTTACACGGCGATCGAATTAGCTTTGAGTGAAACAAATACAAAGTGCATTATTCACTTAATATTCTGCTTATGTTTAATATTGCGTAGTCTCTATCCTCAAAATAGAAATAGCAAAGATGTTACTAGACATCTATTTCTTGCCGTAAGTATTAGGTTTTTTGTATTATTACTTTCAAAACTTATTTTTTTTGCACTAATGCCTCTCTATTGCTAACAGACAGAAACAAGAGTGGCCACGGCACATGCAAGGTGGACAAGACAGACCCTCGCTCCAGGTTCCACTACGTCAAGTATGTGAAGCGACACGGACGGACCGTCAAACTGTGGGAATGCAGCATTTGTAAGTAACACATTATATTTCACCCTTTTCTGTTAGGTGTATATTAGAAAGTTCATGAAGTTAGTGGCCTGACAATGTCTTTTTAATAGACCTTTCCTTTGTTGCATGATTTCAATCCCACTTGATTCTATGTGTAAAAGTTAGCATTTGCAAATAAGTATTTGTTCCTCCTTGTGTCTATATGTCATTAGACCTCAGGCATGTACCTACTGCGGTGGCTCTTTTTCCTTGGGCATCCCTACAATCACTATAAAGTATCCCTAACAATAAACTTACCATCTTTACGTAAGAACATTGCAGAAAAGGAATAAAGAATATGGGCATGAATAATTCATATTTACTAGATAACCTCTCATTTCCATCCTCTCTACCTACGGTACCTATCTACCGTCTTTAGACATATCCTACATTCCCTATCTAGGCAGTCGCGAGTTCCAGCACCAGTACACACTGATGCGGCACCTGCCGACGCACACGGACGAGCGCAACTTCCACTGCGTCGCGTGCGGGAAGAGCTTCCGCCAGCTCTCCACGCTCAGCCAGCATCGCGCCATACACTCGGCGGAGAGGCCTTACGCTTGTGAGGTTAGATCCTAAAGTACCTATTTTAGACTTTTATTTTTTGGTAATTAGCTGATAAATATTTAAATGCTGATCAGAATTTCCTACAAATTGCTAAGAACCACGATCACGCTGTCTCATCAGCTTTAAGCAAAAAAACATTATATTCGGTTATTAGCTACGATGTAACAGAAAGACAGGACGACATGTCAAAATTTGACACCACTTTTGCGCGAGGTTGTTAATTATGAACCATGCCACTTCGCGATTAAATGTAAACATTCACACCTAGTTCAAAATAAGACATTATTAATAAGACCTACTTACCTACTAAAGTAACCAAGAAGGTTACTTGCAAGGTTCTACTAGTACTCTATAACCCTATTCGTTAGGTATATGTTTGAATTCCAGTTCTTATAGTTTATGTAACAAACAGGTTTGCAACAAGACATTCAACCGCGTCTCTACCCTGATCTCCCACCGCAAGACTCACTCTGACGAGAAGCCTTACAAGTGCCACATCTGTCCCAAAGGATTCCATCAAAAAGGTTACCCTCCATTCCTATCCTTATATCCTTGCAATCACATACATTATAATGACAAAGTTAAGCATTTGCGTAGGTTTACCTTTTATACGCGTAGTTTTATAAAAGTCCTTTTTTAAGTTTGGTTGAGAATCCTTTTTTCCTTCAGGCAATCTTCGTAACCATCTATTTACTCATACGAACGAGCGTCCCTACCGCTGCAACATTTGCTTGAAGGGCTTCAACCAGCAGTCGAACCTAGTCTGCCATAAAAACAAGGTAACAATATACTAAAACTCATATTATTATCAATTTATATGTAACTGACATGACCACATTAGATGTCTTTACTTGTTCTACAAAACATCAAGCACCCATAACCATAATATGTACAAACTAAGTTTCTGACCTATTTATTTATGTATGTAATGATCCAGCATTAAATCTAGATTTTCTTGTATAGGCTCACCCAGATGATAACAACTGCCCCACTGTAAATGTACGCGGTAGAACCACTCCGCGCATTACACGATCAGCTACAGAAACACAGCCTGATTCTACTAGGTGAGTCACCATTTGAGAATTTTCTTTAGCGATTTCTATCGCATTTATTTTAGCACTTTACTACTAATTTTGCCGATACTCGCCCTAAATACAAAATAAAAACATAATTTCATTGTATTTAACTATTTTCGGTCATGGGTAAAGTAGGAGACCAGATCACCATTGCCAGTAACCAAATTACCAGACTTTAAATAGGTAAAAAGGCTACTTATTCGTACATTAATCGTTCAACTTCATACTAAGTACTACCTCAGAGGCGGTAACTTCTAACATAAAACTTTTAACGAGTTACTAACTTCAGATTAGTTACGCTGCATTTAACTGTCCTTGCTCGTATCTTAATTGAGTTGGATCTTGGTTTCTTACAGTATCCGTACAAATATTTAATCTTGTTTTTATTTAAACTTACATATTTTTACTTTTCCTAATGTTCCTGTCTTTATTTCTTTAACATAAACTCAAGTTTTTTTGTCCAAGAATGCAACTAAATGTTATTTTCAAAAGGAAAATGTCACATCTTGAAATATCTTCACAGACCTCAAGTAGAACACTGTGAAGTTTCATCTTCGGTGGGACCATACCTACCGTCTGTTGAAGGCCCATCCTCCTCCAACTGGACCCCAAAACCCGAACCATGGGAAATTTCCAAACACTACCTCGAACCCGGCGACATTTGGAACGAAGGCCCATGGGGTTCAATGAGCAGTGGTGTGATAGTAGACCCTATCAAAACCTACCACATGGGAGTGGCTTTAGCGACCAGACAGACGCCATTTGCATTGCTGAAGCCTGATAATGGGACTCCCGTGTTAGTCAAGGTTGTTGATACGAAGCTACCTGGTGGAAAACAGGTGAGCAATTGCAATCATTCTAAAAACTTAAACAATGTAGGTGAGAATTTTTCCCATCCCAGAACATTATTACATAGTTCCAATTTCCTGAATTTTAGATGTTAGTGCCAGCAACAGCTGAAGACTTGAGAGTTGGTGGCAAAATCGTTTTGAAAAATGAGGCTGAAGACGCTGCATCTCAGGTATCTGTCAAACTAAAAAGCGATTAAAAATGTTCTTAGTTGTGACCTTAGTAAATAAATTGTTTGAAAACTATGCCTGGCTTTTACCCTTGCAACGTGCTCAGTTTACCATGCTTGCTTAGTGATATTATTACCTATATTTGTTATCATAAAGGTTACCACTATTTATTCCAGCATGGTGATATGGAACCAAGGTTGGAACCCAACGGCGCTGTTCAGATTCGAGTCCCGGTTGTGGCTACTGTGGTTCCGAGGATCAAGGCTGGTGGGAGACTACAGCTGACTGTTGAAGAGCCTCACCACGCTTATCACACTGCTCTCTCTGCTGATGGTAAGATTATTATATACTTTACCACGTTTTATATAAACCCCTGCTGGAGTGGACATATAGCTTCCTCAAAACGTTACTCAGATCGGTTTCGGTATTTTATATTAAATCTACTTGCCATCTAAAGTAACTTACGTCTCGTTTCAATATCGATAGCTTAATTAAATTGTTTAGTTGTTTTTCTATTTGAATAGTATTATTTACGCATATAATTAAAAAGAAGACCATGAATCTGAATAATTAAGGAAATGCTAGAAAACAAGTCCATAGTTTATTTGCCTAAACTTTGATTTGTCTCGTTTCCTCTTCATTTTATCTTTTATTGTCTTCTATAAGCTTCACTTTGGTGTTATTTCAATGGGTTCCATCAATGATGCCGTATAAAGTAGCCACTTATGATCTCAGTAGGTGAAGTGAACGTGGAACCTTGCACGACCCGCAACGACCCCCGTCCGGGCCCGTCCGCGCTCGCTCGCCCCGAGCCGCGCCGTATCGATACCTGCAACACTTACGAGGACGGATTGCGCAGTGGTGAGAAACATTAACGTCTTTTAGATAAACAACGACATTTTGAAGCCACTTATAGAAAGATAGATAGAATATTCTTTATATTACATCATGAGAGTTACGTCGTTAAAATAAATTATAACAGTTAAAGCGTACTAAACTATACTTCGATACGATTATCCAATAATGAACATAGTTATGAAAGTATTAGTAAAAAGATGGATGGATTATATGACAATTAAATAAAAATTAAATTGGGAATACCTATGTAGGGCAGGGAGATGATAATCATGATTATGAAAATCGTTTTTTATACAATATTCAATTACATTATTTTAAGTCCTTAGAGTGTAGAAACTAATTTTGGTTTATGTAAACTTCCTTTTGTGATATACTTATAAAAAATCTGTTTCAGAATATTCATTTTTAAACAAATTCGTTTTTGATTATAATCTTGTGTCTTGTAATACAGGTACAAGAATATCCTCCACTTGTGCGTTGCCACCACCAGCGCCATCGCCTCCTTTGGATCTAATCTCCATGGACCTATTTGAACCGATGGAATGCATACCATTAGGTAACTATTGTAATAATATCTTATAATAATATAAAACCTCGAAGCATTTGTAAATAACCCAGAAATATTAGGTCAGTCTTTTCACAAAAGAAATATTTTCCAGGTCCCCAAATAACGGCAGTGGACAATATTGACCAGCCGCCACCGTCAGACGACTCTGATATATTTATCGGGGAGTTTGAGGTAAGATACTACATGAATACAACAACACAACATTTATTCATTTAACACTTCAGTGTATGGTTGAGAGTTAGACTTAATTCCATAAGACATTATCTACCAGTCAACCTTTGTGAACAGTAGCCACCCAGAAAGTTAGCCTTATGTTTTTTTTTCATAAATAAGAAATAATAACAAAAAAAAACCGCCTTCAGAATAAGTCTTATATTTATTTCTTATGTATCCTACTGTCAAACCTGGACCGAAATGAAATGTGACCACACGGGGAGCACCAGCCTCAAATAAAAAAAGAATCATCAAAATCGGTTCACCCAGTCAAAAGTTCTGTGGTAACAAACCTAAAAAAATACAGTCGAATTGAGTACCAACTCCTTTTTTAAGGCTGTTATAAAGTCCTTGACCTTACTTAATTTTTTCTCTCTCGCAACACCACGACCTTCATTATCGTTTTTCTTTTATTCAGACTCACACCATACCGCCGACGCTATAGTCTTCACAACATCGGGTACGAATTGGTGATGGAGGGACATCGCCAATGCCTAAAACGGTAAGCACAAATTATTTAAGTATCATTCTTACTTATTCGTATACTTTTGTATAGGGTGTACTTTTTCCTGATTCTAAAGCAGTTGTTTTAGCAATACGGTATAAAAACCTGATCCTTAATTACTTTAAGCTTTATTAGAATTCTTGAAATAAAATGAGTTGGTTGTTATCAATAACTAAAAAAAACTGTTGATTATTTAGTTAGTTTTTTTTCTCTACATTTGTGTTCTTTTATTGCGTCATATTAAAGGACTGTTGTTTTTTCAGGGGCACGTCCAGCAGTCGGGTTCGTAGAACAAATTGAACATAGTTTATTTTATTTATTTTTTGTTTTATTTTTATTTATGCATGTAAAAGGGATGATGGTTTTGATTTAGTTATAAGCGAAAATGGGTTATGTTGTAATATACATTATACTTTTATTGAGCATGGAACTTGTTTGTTTTCTTCCCTTTGTAAATCTAGGTTTTTCTTAAGTGCTACGAAGCTACGGATCTACATGTTATACATTAGCTAAGCAATTTTTTTATTAATCTCTTCTTTTTATATACTTATACCAACATATTGGATATTAAAAAAATGCTTTATTTAAAATGGTAAAATATTTACAAATAAAACCCGATTTATAACAAAATACTTGAAATAAAGTACCTAAAGAGCCACAAAAAATATCTACACTAACAATCACTTCATCTTATGATTGATCGAGACTTGAACTACAGCCCTCCTAAATTGCTCATTTTTATTTTAACAACTAAATCTATCAATAAGGATGCCTTCACAGCCGTGGGGTCAAAAAGAGGCAATTTCCTGTCGTCAATGTAAATAATCCGGGATATTATTATGACGTAGCGATGACGTGTATTATATTGTATCGCGGCCTATTGTTAGAGGCACGTGGACGGAAATAGGCCCTTTTGAGGGTGGCGCTGTCCTTAGTTTTAGTTCTAAGTTTTCTTAATAGATGGCGTTAGGTGTAACGAGCGAGGTGGAACTAGAGTTAGGCAGCTTGTTTGCGACGAAATAGGAATGTATTTTTCTTCAGAAATTGCTCTTTATAATTTCATTTACATGTTCCTTTTTCTAATGATTAAACTGGAGTAGGTACCTACAAAAAAACTTTATTTTGTACTATTAAAGACAAAAGTTAACTCCTAATTACCTACAAGTTGATGCATATAAAATTACCTACTAAATTAATACGAAGGTATCTGTTATTTAAATTGATAGTCTGTAAACATTATACACAATCTACTTTTTTAGGCATGTAATAGTGTAGTATTTCTACTATTCTACTTTGGTAGAATCCAACAATTCAGAACGTGTTTCGTGCACGAGAGATGGCACCACTAGCATCAAAACTATCTTGATAATAATTTGCGCCAGCATTATATTACTTATCACTATTTTAACCTATTAACTTACTAGTAAATGGAATAACATTTAAATGAAAGAAACCAGGGGCTTACGTTTTTGAAGATAATTTAAATTCGATTCTTAATTTTATTTAATACCTATACCTAAATAATAAGTTCATCTTATTTATTAAGTAGGTCTACCTAAACGTTAACGTTTTGGCTTAAAACTACAAGAATAGTTTGTTTTTATGGAATGGGAAAAGGTTTGAGGACTGTATGCGATGAGACGAGAAAGAAGATTTATATTTCCTTCGACTATCATAACTATTAATAATAAATGGTTATTGCTTGGAAGGTCAGTTTTCAGATTTACTTTTAATTTATGTATTTTGTGGCAAAGGCTTTTCTAAACGTAGCGCCATTACATGTTCAAGCCCCAATTCTACACCAACAATAAAAGTAGTTAAAATTAAACTCATTTCATTCTTTATTTGCGATCAGTCAATTTGCGACTAATGACATAAGCGACCAACGTCCGACCGCAAAAAAATCGTACAATGCGACAAAAAATCGCCATAACATTTAACAAGTAGAATGCGACAATAAAACGCGAATTACGTTCGTCCAGTTTTTTACCAAAGCGTAACGCGTGGCTGGCACGTGACCTAAAATATTAAAACTGGTGTTAGATCTGACACGCGGCCTTTCCCACCAATAAATAGAGAAATCATCTGACAACCCTGTAATGAAAACTTATATCAACACCTCACGCAATATTCAAGCATCCCTCTTTTATCACAAAGTCTAAATTCAAATGACCAACGTTCACATCAACTAATCAATGAACACTATTGCAATTTCAACCTTATTTCAAAAGCACTAAAGTTCAATTTGGAATATTCCAACGATAGTTAAGATTAGGGTTGCCCCCAATTCCTTCAACCGCCCCCGACGGTTATCGTATAATGCGTTGGCACGTGGCGTTGTTCGTTTTTTATCGGGTATTTTCGTGCGAACGCCGTGGTCTGGTGGAGACTGGCCTACAATGGGTTCGGATTGTGAATTGCCTGGGAAATTGACGGAATGCAAGTCTGGTTGTGACAGAACTTTAAGATGGGTTCGTTGGAAAAGGATGCTAAAAAAGTTGATAACACATTTTTTAATACCCACAAGTGAAGAAGGAACTTATGCGTTACTAAATAGTTCTTGTATACCTACTCAAGTTACATAAAGTTGAGCCAAGTTTTAACTTCAGCAACAACAATACAATACTTATTTCATTGACACATAAACGTTATTTACTTTTCATATTGGGTAGCCCTAATATATTACAAACAAGCATCAATTTTACGGAAAATCCTAAAAACAAACAACTTGAAAACACATGTAATCTATCTATATCAAAGCAAACTATCAATTCAATAAAATATCATTAAAAACAAACAAACACTGGGGTCTAATCCCTCTCTAGGGTACAATGAGACCCCCAGAAATATCATTTCATATTTTGATTATGATATCAATGTCACCCATTCGCAGAGTTTTTTTATATCTTTTGTCCGTTAATACACATATTAACCCATTAAAAGTCGCGTGCCGGCATTATATGATATTTCACACGTATAATAAAATCATTGTTATAGTTATGTTGATTTTTTTATGTGAGAAATAGCGATAATTGATAGGTTGAGAATGGTGATATTGGAATTTTGAGTTTTTATGGATATTCGCAAAATGTAATGAGATAAATGCATTTCTATTTATCCGTTATAAATAAACGGAGAATCACTTCAATAACATAACGCACCAATTTTAAAAAAAAAAACTTTTTATTAAATTTATAAATTTTAAGTCTTACAAAACATGGATCAACCCCAATATTTAGGTTTGCTAGGCTATGGAGTTTAGAATCTACAAATACTTTAGTTCAGACTCAAAGTCCACCCACCCATCCCTCATTAGTAGCAAAAAATAATACTAAGTCATCTGCTCATCCCCAAGTCTACAACATAACATTAACATATTACAGCTACACAACATTCGCCCAACATTAACAAAACGCGACCAATTACACGACAATTTCTCAAATAAGTAGGAAAATGCGACTCATCTTCCCAATAATTAACGATGTTACGTCCGCGACAGACGCGCAATAGTCGTGCAAAAGTCGTGCAATAGTCGCGCCACACTCGCGACACGTGCCGCCGCGTGCCTCGGATCAGCGATTGGACACATGCTATGACGACTCAATTGGGATTTGTGTATAATGAGCTATGACATTGCTTAGTTATAAGCGACAGTTATTGGCAATGGAATTATTAAGATTCGTAGATAGTTGTCACTTAGTGATGAGTATATTATTATTCAATTCATTAAATACAATTTGAGAAGAATGCTGCTTGAATAAAATGAAAATACTAATAAAATTGTATTTTACGGATTATATGGCGGTTTATTTTGGAATCAGTAAAAAGGGTGTCCTGCCTGGCCTCTGACTGTGACACCTGCAAAGATGTAATCGTGTGCGCGATATAATCCGTAAAAATTGTTTTATTATCTAAAATGCGCTTAAATCTCAGATAACAATATGAGAATGATAATATGTACTTTCCAAATTCGACAGACATCAGTGAAAACCAATTGTCATTCAATTCCCACAAAATTAAAAAGCAATCTGCAACAATTCCCTAATCGATCCAAAACAAAACAGCACAGCAACACAAACAATTCCAAAACAGAACACAGAAATCCTTTCAGTGCAATTTGAAACTATAAAACAATGTATGGGTTTAAAAAACAATAGTACACGAGGTCGGACAGATTACTCTGGCATATACCACGCATCGCTGCAGACGCAAATTGTTCGCTAAACTGATTACTGGTAGTTCCACATTGTCTTTACTCTACCCACTACCACCCACTGGGTAGATCTGTGTGGGGTTTGCTAGAAGGACATGTAGAGAAAAACTTGCATTTTGTACGGTCCAACACGTTTAAAAACAAATAGACTGAATTCGTCAGCATCTTAAAGACATGGATAGAAGTCAAGACAGTGAAATAATGAATGATTGTAATTTTATAGGTTAGCACACTTCGAAAGTGTCTAGATCAAGAATCTTATTTATTTATTTAATACCATGATATGATAGTTACAGTATTATCGTTGTAAAACATTGAGAGAAGCAAACGGGAAGTAATTAATAGCCTCCGTGAATTTCAGTAATTATATTTAACAAAGACACTACGACTCGGTAGTCGGTGAACGGTCGTGCTGACATCAGAATGAACAGTCACTCTTAAAATGTATTATATTCTTCTAGAATACCGTGGAATAAATTGTTTGAGAACAAGAAGCAAATAGAAGCAATAGGGCAGCAATTGTTAGACATAAATTCAACGTTAAGTACCCTAGTGACCGATTATCCTGACGGACACAATTATTTTATGCCAGTCTTTATTTTGGAATCGATGAATTGAATTGTAATTTCTTAGTAGTAACTCAAAATATATTTCGTATCATCGGTTTTCCTTCGTTTATACATGCATTTAAAACAGTTTTGTTTGTATTGCATTGAGATAAATCTTAACTCAGCAATAATTTATTTCATTTATTCGCTCTTCCAGTTATCATACTTCTATTTCCAGTCCACCCACAAACCATCATATTTCTGTATAAATTCATTATATTTGAATGGGGATGCAATGCGTTTTTGGTAATACAATTTGAGTGCGGTTTGCGACTCCTAAGCTGATTTCGTTTTTTGATAGTAAACCTTTACAACATGGGGGAATGAACTATTTTGATCTTGAATTCAATTATTTCAATGAGCACTCTGATTTATTTGGGAAGTCAATAAAGTTAAATTAATAAATCTCTTATAGTAGTTTTGAAATCATAAAAACCACATTTACTAAGAAAATATTAAAATCTCGTTTTACTTTGAAGAGATGCTTCGTCGTAATGTTGGTACAAAAGTATATTACTGCTATAGTTATTTGGTATATTAAGAATTGAAGTAAATACTAATTAAAGGTTACGAACATTAGTGTATTTTTAAGGATAGTTAAGTACAACATCATCAGACGCCATTTTGAGAACTCCCATTCGCTTTATTAAACCCTTTTTATGTAATATAAAATAGACACAGTTTTTTTTAATAAATTAATAATGTAAAACATCAAAGTAAATTAAGTCTTAAGAACCTCCGATTATCTTATTATAATCAAAGTTCAGAACAATCGAACTTTAATTTTCACTTCAACAAAGCATCGACACTTTAAGAAGAAATTTAACAAATAAAAAGTCTATTAAAACTACAACCTCATCGCAACACAATTATATCTAAGTTCACGCAGCAAATACAGATATTCAGGCGATTATAATTAGTAGCCCCGGTGGCCCTCACTAACTTAATAACGGGGGTCCTACAGGGTTCTACAGGGCTAAGGGGGCCCCTTTATGCAATAACTGCGTGTCCTTAATTTGATTTTTATTTTGATCTCGTTTGGTGTTGCCGACTGTTTGATTGTCCCTTCCCTAAGGCGGAGGTACATGGTGGATTGTTACTTGTGTTAGATTTTGTTGTAGGTAATTATGATATTAATATTGGTACATACATGGGTAATTTGTGTGAAGTTATTTAAATGAATACTTTTCTAATAATAGGAACTTATTCTGCACAAATACTAATACCAAAGTTTGCCTTATTCTTTTTGATAAGTAAAACTTTTTCAAAAATTGTGACACTTAATAAATATATTAGTTACTACATAGTTAGGCTCTGAAGTCACTCACACACTGATAACATTCGAAAATTGAAATAAACTGATCCCGTTCCATTTTACAATATTCTTACTCTAAACATGCAAGTTCCTAAATATGCTAATACCATCCATCACGCCTGTATCCCCGAAGGGTTAGGCAGAGGTGTACCAATGTACACCCACAGTTCGCCGGTATGTTTAGGTCCCATGTAATAGGGGTCGTGCCTATTGCCACTAACTGGGCACAAATCCAAACTCCGACCTGCTACTGAGAATTTCATAGAAAAACCCAATAACACCTTGGTCGACTTGGGAATCTAACCTCTAGCGTAGCAGTCCCGCTTAGAAACACTAACGAGGCAATATGCTAATAATTAACCTATTTATAAATAAATACTCTATTTATAAATCAAAGTCATTTATGACACAAATTAAAACAACATATATATATACGTGTCAGCTTTATAACATTGTATAACTTCATTCACTTTTCACTCCGAATTAATGATCTCCAAACACAAAGGGTAAAAGATATAAAAAGAGAAAAATTAAAATTCAGAACGACACACGTAACATGTATATTGCCATATTCTTTGTTATTTTAAAAACAACAACCTTTGATATGAGAGGTACTCGGCGACTCAAACGATCTACAGACAACCATTATCAATTGAAACATCCCACTTAAAATTTACAGGATATTCAACTCTATTTCAAGAGGAGTAGGGTGAAATTCTCATGTCAAGTTTATTGTTTGTGTCGTACTTGTTTGTTGCTTTGTATGCATATGAGTAGGAAAAATAAACAAATTAATTTTACAGTACGTGGCTTGGCGCCTTTAGGATGTCTGATATTTGTTGAAAATTGCTTGTAATTACAAAATGTGTTTGATTCTGAAATGTTTGTGTCAATTATTTGATGTTTCTACCAAATAAATTATATTCGTTACAGTTTATAAATTATCGTCAGGGTCTTTTTAAAGAAATAAGTTTTCCTACAGATCGAAGAATTTAGAGGGTGGAAGATCGATTTGATTTCCACTCAGGAAACAAGATTAGCTTGTAAGATCACTACTAACTAAGAACTAAACTAACTACGAAAATATCGTAGGTACATACATCATCTGACAATACCCTTTTTCAAATTAAACACACATAAGAAATTCTATTGCATCACCACAAACTCTTACACAGGAACAAATAATTCTCGACTAGACGGAAAATACCAATGAATTTGTGATGGCATTACAAAATAGTAACAACATCAATTGGTACACAGGCTTCCTCAACTCGTCAAATACGAATCGAATTCAGGAATCAATTTGTCTACAGCCCCACAGAACAAATATTCAGGTAAAATGCTTTAAGGATTACATAGAGTAACATTTTCTCTTTAATACCTAACTTTCTTTTGCTCTACGATTAATTATACAACACCTATGTTTTTATTGGAATACTTATGGATACCTTTTTTTACCAAAAACACCCCGGTCCCGTTCTCGCCTTTGCTGGAGCCCACAGTGCAAGCCGCGGGATCGCTAAGCGTTCTCAGCGCAGCTCCAGCAGGGCACTTATGGATACCTACGTAAGTGACCTACATGAAATCCTATGTGGTCAATCTTTAGATATTTTAGATTAAATTGAGAATTATTTTTGTACTCTAATGCCCAAATGCTATAGTATTTTGTGTAATCATTTTGTGCTTATTAAATGCTGCTGTAAACTCTTGTAAGTACATAATTTTAATAATTATAATTAGATAATAAATAAAACCGCGACATAATCCGTAAAAAGCAGTTTATTTTAATCTCCTTCTCTATATTAGACATCAATTTAAGGACGACTGCATCTAACAAATTGCATTTTTTAATGTATTAGCATACTAGTTAACTGAAATTCATTTAAATAAGAAGCAAGTCTAATTGGTAAAATAATCTTATCATTATTAAATCAAGTCTGAATTCTTAGTCTTTGGCAGAGAGCGCCGTCTGGGAGCAAGGCAGAACCAGTTCAAGCCTAGATTTAGTAAATTTACTAGATTTAAAGTCTGCTGGTTTCTTCGGGCGCGCTATGCAAATTTGACTTATGTTTACGCACTAGTTTAAGAAAACGCGGCGTTTATGTAATTTGCGAATGTAAACTATATTTGTTTATTTATTTCTTTTTTACACATAGGTAAAAAAAAAAAACAAATTAAATTAAGAAGGAAAATGTACAAAAGGCGGCTTCATTGCACTTATCTTTAGGGTATCTTTTTATTAATCAATGAATATCAAATTCATAAGTATTTCATTACTTTGCTACGCACGACACGCGATAGAAAAACGTAAGGTTATTTTGCAAAAATAAAGACCAAGACACTGGGCTTGTACGACCTACCTAGTGTGTTGTACTCGACAATCATCCACAAAATACATAGGTTTACTTTAAAAACAAACCCAATGTGTCGGTGCACTTTATAGTTTTACTTCCAGATTGTTAGTTATTGTAATTTTCTCCCAAGAAAATTTTCAGAACCGCAGCGTTTCCTCGACCCAGTGCGTTCTCCCTTCGCGGGTACGAAGTGAATTTTCAATGAGGATGTCACAGCCTTTCACCCTGTGACATTTGCTCGTGCCACCGGCTTGTTTGGACAAAAGGGGTTTTTGGAAGGTTTTCTCCAAGGAAAATCCAACAGATTTCTTGCTTCGAAATTCACGATTTTCTTGATTAGATTACCTACTTGGATTTGAATTTTGAAGGGTTTTGACAAATTAATAAGGATGGAGATAAACGGGTTAGGGAGTTTATTAAATTTGTTTAGTAAATAATTATGTTTTTGATTTGTTTTAAGCGTTTGGCGACTTAAGTCATGCCAGTGTTTTTTAAGGTTCCTCGATTCAGTACCTAAGGCACGAACATTCTAACACCAAATCTATTACACGATAAATCCAGATTTTATATTATACTAGCTGTGTCCCGCGGTTTCACCCGCGTGAATACCTAGGTCCCGTTCCCGGTGCCTTTGTATATAATAACAGACAAATAATTAGCAATAAATTAAAATTGCGACTATAATTTGAGATTTAAACTATCCTATCTCTCAAGTTGGATCGAACTGCACATGGTGTGCGAATTTTATTATAATCGGTTAAGTGGTTTAGGAGTCCATTGAGGACAAACATTGTGACACGAGATTTATATATATTAAGACTAGCTGATTCCCGCGACTTCAACCGCGTCAATTTCTTAAAATTGCGACTATAATTTGAGATTTAAACTATCCTATCTCTCAAGTTGGATCGAACTGCACATGGTGTGCGAATTTTATTATAATCGGTTAAGTGGTTTAGGAGTCCATTGAGGACAAACATTGTGACACGAGATTTATATATATTAAGAAGATATTAATACAGTTTAAAATTAATCTGCAATATTAAATTCATGTAACAATTGGTCATCAGATTATTACTCGCTCCCTGATAAATGTTAATTTGCGCAAAACGCTGCAAGCCAAAACGAACAATACAATTCATACATTATCTAACAATGGTACTATACTAACCAACATAATTATTATTAACCCATTTCAATCGCATTCACGTGCAACGATGCTCAAAAATATAAAAAGTTAAATTCCACACATTGGGAATGTAATCACTGACGTATGTAATCTGCATCCATTATTAAGGCTCACAATACGCAGCTATTTTGGAGAATTAAAAACGAAATCCGAATCGAAATCGTCGCGGGTTCCGCACGAGTTGTCAGCGAAAATGGAAAGTTAACAACCGCGGTAAATAACCACAAATCACTGCTTCCTAACACCCGGGGCAAGATTTAAATTCACGCGACTGTAGCCATTGGGTTTTGGGGTTTGTTTCCATTGTACCACGAGTAGATAGGAGAATAGTAGGCCTATATGTTTACAAGTTTATAAATCATTTTGGAACATTTTATGGTAGACTATCTAGTAGCGAATAACTGAAGATTTTATGTAATACAAATATTCTAGAAGCACTTATTTGTGACGTGCTAAATGATTTCATGTAAGAATGTTGATGTTGATGATTAAGCAAAACTAGTTTCGTCGGAAAATGTGCGTTTACCTAATCACTTACAAGAACAAAATTTAACTTTTACCTATTTGTATTACGGTTGACGATTGCAAAAGCACCTTCAACAGTTACTTAACTTGACTTTTAATTCTGAGCTTTAACGTTGAATCTTTTCGTTATAACTTCTCGTGACTTACCATAACCAACAATGCACACAAACAGCAACCCATCAAAATCAACATACGACCACAACGTGCCTCTCGCAACGTTACACAAAAGACAGAGGGACGTGATGACGTATTATTATTTTTAAAATTCATTTACACTTCAACATCATATCAATCAATTATTCTCAACCTTATTCCCTTAACGATAAGAACGTGAATAAAGTCTAGTATGACGTCATTCCACTTGTCGTGGGTTCGAACGCGGTCGGTGCGTATCTAATTCGCGGTTTTTACAATTTCATATAATGAACCGAATTTTACGTTAGCCATGACTAATGTAAAGATCCTTTTGTAGTATCGGGATGAATAGGTTGTAGTCATTTTTATTCAGCTATATCTAATCGAAACTGTCAGTATATCAATTTGGTAATGATTATATACTTTATGTCAAAATTATGTTTAGCCATGTTTTACTGTGATAAGTAACCAATTTACGGATGACGAACATCACGTCACAACACACGGACATTACGAAAACTTGAGTCTATTATGTAAAATTTTACTTTTGGTTCAGCTTTAATTTAAGAACTTAATCTAAGGTTTGATGTTTTTCGAAATGTAACTAGCATTTACATTTAAATAGGATGATATTATAGTTTCATAATATTAATGGTGTATTATTGTGCTATAATGTTCAGTATTACAAACAACAGAAAAATCTCAGAAACGCGATATACGATAGATAGGCACAACTGGAATAGGCAAATAACCACAAAACAATAAAGCACCATCTTCCACAATTTAAGAGCACATTACACGCAGTTAGATGCATACCTCCTGCAGTTAGGAAGTGACGTCACATCACGATAGATGGCCTACATCCGGTGCACCGCTTCCTGCAGAACTAATGTCGCGGTCATATCCGAATGCAATTTAGTGGCTGCCGAAAATATTGCGGTTAATGATCGTTTATATATTTAGTGTTATGGGGTATTGTGGTAGAAACAATAAGAGGTGATAAAATCTTAGCTGGATGCCGAATATTTTATAGATCATTTATTGCTAAAGTGTAGACAAAAGTAGTATGACATGTTTATTTACTGCGTGCGTGTTTACCCGGTTAGACATTGATTAATAATTAATTAAGAAGTTAATTTTAATTTTTAATATAAATATTAACATTAATTAATTAAGAAGTTATGTGCCAAGCAAGGATTTATGAAATCGTATCAGAAAGAAAAATACCTACTAGTAACTACTATAAATAAATCCGCGCCTCTACCTACAAACAAGTTTACCTACTTCGTTATAATTATAACAGATTAAGTAGATAATAGAGAGTCAGACAAATGTTAGGCTAGAAAGTAATACAATGTTACAATATATGTTACATAATGTGATAGACATTACACAATTGGCTCAAGAACAGTTTATTAAATACACTGCTAAAACCTGAAAACAACTTGCAGACACAGTAAGAGATTAGTAATCTGCCTAATAACTATAATACATGTTACTAGTTTATTTAACTTATAGTTTTAAGCTCTATCTAATTTGATGAGTATTTACACACACATGTTGACTAGAACATGTTGCACAACAGGCTTAAATAGGGCAGTTCATTAAGCTACAGTTTAAGATGTTAAATAAACATACGAAATATTATTGGATAACTGGACGGTGTTATGTAAGAGAGAACTATAACATTTAATGTTGTTACATTTTAGTATAATTCTGTTACATTCTTAGGCATTAATGAAAACAAATAATATTAATATTTCATAATAATTAATATACCTACTTAGATGAACTATTTTAGTTTATTATACCAAGCTTATAACAAAACTAAGCCAAAATATTCGTTTTACGCATTCCCATGTGAGTCCGTAATTATATTCTTTTTGTTTAGATATTTTTAATTGATAAAGGATCTACAGAAAAGTGCACATATGTGTTGCTAAAGAAAACAACTCAATTATAAACCTCATACATTTGTACCATGAAAAAACGTAGTTTAAAAGATACCTACATCTATCGCAAAAGTAATTCTTAGTCTATGACTTATAAAATAAAGATACAAATAAACATTCAGAATATACTCATGGACATTCATAAACTATGATGCATCTATACAGAACACTACCATTCAAAATCCCCCATAGATTAAGAACGCTAATCAACAAGGGTGCAAACTACCCCACGAAGCTCCCTACAGCGGGGGCGAAGTGTTAAAAACACAATAAGATATAATACGTATAAACCACACTAACTTTAAACGAAAAAAACTACAAAAACAATCAAAAATCACCTTTATCCTGTTGGTTTAAGAGTGTTGTTAAATTTTAAGGGGTGCAAATTATGTTTGTAGAAATAAACTATAATAATTCGCAACGCCTTCAAAGTGTCATATCAGTCAAAGTGATACAAAATACATATTTTGAATTGCGCCCTTAAGCGAAACATGAAGGGGTGCATGGTAAAATTTTATTGTATTTTAAAGTGCCATAAATATTAATACTGTAATAAAAAGTTTTGAATACAGTATCGTTTACGATTATGTTTCGTTTGATCATAAAGTAGCTTTAAAATAATAATTATGTTGTTTGAATTATTTTTTCTACAAATCTTTCTGATTTCATAATTGTGTTTTATGCGTGCTAGTTTAGGTGTTGTAAATGTGCTTTCGTAAAATTAGTTCCCGTGTTGTGAAATACATCAGATGACACCATGATAACTGATAATCACGATCTGTTTTAGAGACTACTTTACTGACTAACACCTAAACTAGGAACAATAAAACTAAGATGATAAGGTGATATACATAATAATATTATGACTCCCATACAACTCCAAATTACTTGTTGTAACAAACAGTCTGTAAAAATAAGTACAAACTGTAAGTAATAGTACTTAACGGTCCGTACGCCATCTTATATTTACCATGCAGAGTAGACAAATAGCATACAATATTATTATAACTAGATTTTATATTTTTTTAGTTAACTACGAATCCAAATAAAAAAAATATTCCACATAAACCAGAATAGGCGCTACGAAACGCTACGTTAAAATGTATTGAATCTAGGCTCGGTTTCAAAGTGTCCTTCCTGTGGAGAAGAGCCGACAAGAAACTCCATAAGTTAGTATTTTAAAAATGAAATTGTTACAATGCCAATCCTTACCTTATGTATTAAGTATATAACCATACCTAAACAATAGAAAATCACAGTACAAATGTGCTAGACACATAATATTGAGTGTTATTATTATTTAAATTTTCCAGCGAGTGTCGGGATGTGCCCACATTTAAATGACAATGGCCCAGCCTATTTGATTGTGGACGAGGGGTCTAAAGTACCCTACTTCGACGATTTATTTTCAACTTTAAATTTTTTATGTTGAAAGTTTGAATAAGATGTGGAATTTTAAATGTAGGTATAAATTCTTCCCTAAATATTGCCCTTAACTATCCTAATGTCAAGATTTTCATGTTTTAGATGTAATACACAATTAATGTAGGTAAATAATATGGGTAGTAACTTGAATGATTGTTATTTGTTGTGCTGTTCGTGCAAATATGGCTTCATTTGTAAAGGTCATTTATAATTGCAACTACAAGTTAATACGGAAAATAAATTAACAAGTCTACGTCTTAATTGTTAAAATGCAGGACACTATAACTATGTCTAGAAACTTCTGATGATATGATGAACATACCTACATCCTTTTTTAACATTTTCTTTTGTCTAGATTTTCCCGAACCACATAGAAGTTGGCCGTTTTACCAAATTTTATGAAATATAATTATTTCTACAAGGAGTGACTGCCCACTAACTGAGCAACCATTAATC
Organism: Autographa pulchrina; assembly: GCA_905475315.1. NCBI lineage: Eukaryota > Metazoa > Arthropoda > Insecta > Lepidoptera > Noctuidae > Autographa > Autographa pulchrina. The sequence goes on from FR997775.1 coordinate 6,913,314, forward strand.
AATTAGCACCCTGACATCCCATTCGCATTTTATTTCATTTTTCATCTAAACTTTTTCAACTAACTGCATCCAAAGTCATTACATCCCCACTTTAGATTATAAAATACGATAGGTACGTGCGTGTAATAGATGACGTCCGTGCGTTCCGTCCGTCCGTCTGTTAGCAAGGCCCGTTTCCGACACGACACGTGCCCGGTTTAAACTATTTTATAATGGCAATTCTGTATAATAGGTTTTATAGCTGTAAAATTAGCATTTTTGTTAAGTATAGGCGTAACTTCAACTTTAAAATATGTACCTACCATTTCTTCTGGTAGACATAAAAAAAAATGCTTTTTCTTTGTAAATAGGAAAGCCACCAAAAATCGGACACACACAGATCACATTGTTTTATATATTTTTGATAGTGCTTTTCACTTAAAGATACCTGATAGGACGTGTTGCCACCACATTCACACGTCTTAAATGCAAATTATATCGTATTTAATCTTAGTAATTAGTAGTATGCACTGCCTGTAAAATTTATCGACATCACCGCTGACTGAAAAAGTTATTAACATAAAATATAAATCTGCAATATGCAAACTGTTACTAAAACCAATCTCAATCTATAACCCACATTCCATTCACTCTAAAATAAAAGTAGAAAAAGTATTAATAAGCAAAAACGGGGATTGAGAACCGCGGAACTAATCTTTAGCCAAGAAAAAAACAGGAAAAAAGAAAGAAATCTTTTCATTTCCTAGAGTACCTCGGCTGGAAAGTGAATAGGGGTAAAAACGTGTACGGGATTGAAACCCACCGGAGCGGACGGAGCCGGGCGGCGAGCATTGTTATATTCCGGTATTGTTATTAAAATTGGTGTAGTATTAAAGGACATATGCGGTTAAATCGTGTTATTAGGACGGGTTTGTTTTTCGGTTCGGTTAAGAATAAAAAATGTAGTGTCAGCTGTTTTTAATCTTTCAATTGTTAACTATTTACCTATTTAGAATAGTAGTGTAACTAACTACATTGATTTAAGTTATATCATGTTTTGTTAAAATTTAGTGGTACCTAAATGGTTTTTTTTTCAGAACAACAAAAAAATTAAGTTGTTTTCATCATAACTGGGTTAAGATATGATTTTCCATTATAATAAAATATGACATAGCATCAAATATTGACCATTTACAAAAAAAAATAAGTTGTACCTAAGTGATTCAAGTTATTAGGTAGCATTAAAAAGGCAGTGATTTGGAATTAATCATTAAAACTAAAGCTAAACAACATACGAAAACCCCGCTGCTTAAAATTTCCCTAATTTATTTACAATTTTGTATTTGGAATGTACAATTGTATCAGGCAATCGGATTACTAAGTAGTTAAAGTTCTGATATCAGGTAAAAATCTTTAATATCCTTAAACCTATATTTAGTAAATGTACACATGTACACATGTTAACATTTTAATGTAAAGATCGCTCATGTTCATTTACTTGATGTACAATATTTTCAATTTCTTGTGTTCGTATATAACGTACGAATAGCAATTAAATTTATAATTAAGAGAGGCACTCATGTTCTCCAAGTATATTTGATTGCGAGACATCACTAATTACAAAATTTATTTGAGAGTAAAAATAGATGTGAATGACGTAATACTCTAGTAAAATTATCTCTCGGTTTGCGACGGCATAATATTATCTCTCCGTTTCAAATTAACGACTGCAGTGTCTGCAAAATCTTCCTATATTCGTATAATTATAGCTCGGAGTTAAGTTCATAAGCCGCTGAACAGATGTGCAACCACACACAACAATGCGCTGATGCGATTTGCGTCCACACTTCGTTACGCACGCCAGTAAGCCCCTTATTGATATACGCTTATATTATGTAACAAATCATTGTTCTCGTTATTAATTTTCATATAATTTTGGGTGGTATATCTCTGTTCATTTGCCTGTTCAATTGATGAAAAAAATATTTGATCTATCGTTGCAGAAAAAGGGAAAGACAATGATAACTTTAATATTTGCATAAAACATGTGTTCAACAATAATACATAAAATTATACATACTGGAAGTGAAAATGAACGACAATGTAAGAAGAAACTCAAATGTTCTTAGTAGGCTCAATATAACAAAAAACTATATAACTTTTAAACTGTCTACATCAAAAGAAGCAAACTAAAATGTTCTAACAATACAGAAACTGTATTTGTTCTTCTTTATCAGGTCACAAGTTTTAAGTTCCCCAATACATACTTAAGAATCCTTTTTCGTTCCTTATGTCGATCGGAAAACCGTAGGGTTTGTCTGTCAAATAAGGTCCGTGAAACGAACAGGTCAAGGTTATGGGGTTTTAGGGCGGTAGGCTTGAGGACCCAGCGATGCTTTTCCGGTCCAAGCCTACTCAAACCTTACCGTCAAAAAGGCACGCTTCACTTTAACCAATTACTTAAAAATGTTGTCGTCAAAAAATTCATTCAACAGTCCATAAACACAATTATTGGACTAGTTTTTTAATGACATATATGACGCGTTGCGTAAAAAAGTATATTTAGGGAAATGACAAAAGGACCCAAATCTAAAAGTAAAACATAACTTGCCATCATTATTAATATTCTCACTTTTTAAGTTCAAGGCACAAATAACCCAACGAATCTTTGGATCCCTATTTTTTATTACAAAGATATTTAAGCTGAACCTTTCAGATATCGGTTTCAAAAGGCAGAGAACTACATTTTGCTTGGCTACCTATAAGAACCACCATTCCTATTACCCTAAAAACTACCCCGTTCGAAACCCAAATCCGTACGTGAAAGTTTCCACACTCGCCATTCTTACGAAATACCATCTGCATAGCAATCTTGGAAATGCATTTTCCATGTAGGCGTGGTCTGAATCAGCCAATGTGCACTCAGGCGATATATAGTACATCCAGATTCACTTGACCTACCTCGCTTCCCGTTGTCCATATGAAACTGAACCAAGAAGAGGAACATTGCATATTTTCAGAGCTCCCATTAAAATGGTGGCGTTTCAAACTCCGCCCATCTGCGCGCTTCGATGCTTTTCCCTGTATGTTAGAGCAGTGTAGAGATATAAATTAGAGAGGGACAGTTGCGACTTTTCTTAAAGATAGTTGGCAGATTATATAAGACGACAATATCGTATATAGAGTCAGGTCTAACAAAGTGTTCTTATGTAAATGAGAACGTTATTTATGATTGGATGTAGACTTACAAATTGATGTCACCCTGTGAATATATGTGGAAAGTTAATACGAATTCTATTTTGTATCGAAAATAAGTTTGGGATAATACTTACCTTAATTTTACGCCTGTGTAGGTAATTGATTTTCAGGTAGATACTGTTTTTGTAACAACAAATAACATTGGGGATCCGTACAATAAACATGATGTAGTATTGGTATGCAACTCGCCTTCTACATGTGCATAGTTATATTATGGAAATAGCAAGTTTAGTGATGTATGAATCATCCAATAATTAGACGATAGCGATGCGATAGCGATGCGATAGCGATGCGATAGCGATGCGATAGCGATGCGATAGCGATGCGATAGCGATTACCTTTAAGGGTGTTATGGCGTCAACACTTTGTACTCTATATAATCTTTTTTTAACAAGTAACTCATTTATTTGTAAGAATCAAAAATACCATCTTTTCTTCTTTACCACTTCACTAATTAAAGTTTTTCAATTTTATAAAGCAAATAAAATAATTTTCAATATTATCCGCTTTTGATAAAGACAAACGCAAAATAGAGTACACTCTATCTAAAAATTCAAATATTAAAAAAAGTTAAACTTCGTGTAGAACGGCTCTAGCCGTTTTTGTTGTAGATAGGTATAATTATATTCATTCACTTTAGCCTTAAAAACAAAAGTTTAGATTGAAAGTAGATATAGTTTTTAAACAATTTTATTCTGTCATATAGTTTTAATACAGTTTTTTTTACGGTGAGCGCCTGTTTCTAATATCCTTTAACTTTCAAATTGATTTTAATTTCAAAACTTTGCCTTTGTGTTTTTTAGAACGAGACGAGTGTAACTTTACTTACCGTGCCTAGTATTCTCAAGTTAACTTATCATGTGTCTTAAACTAAATCTAAAAAATAAAACGTATTTGACTAACAATTTAGTCTATTTACTTCTCCTCAAATACAAAAGTTAAGATTGAGAGAGCAATCATTGTATGTTATTGATTAGTTGTCCTAAATAAAGAAACAAACTAATTAGCCTCTCAAACATCCTCCACACACAACTTCATCTAACAATACAATACTACAGTTACTTATATACAACTTATAAACAGTAACTGAGGTAGAAACTTACCTACACTGTTACATTCTACATAATATTTTAAAACCACGCAAAACTGGCAATAAAACGAGCATAATTCACGAAGTATACTTGCAAGGAATTCGTCTTACATTCTTTATAACGATCGTAAAAGGGGGGAGGCCGGGGCGATTTGCATGTATGGGGAGGTTCGGATTAAGTGAAAATTCTCAACTAGTCGGCCAAGCCGGCTGTGATGTGATAGAATATCAATACTGATTCAATTTGTTACTAAGGAGATTTAGTTTGGTATTATTGTTTTGTTTTGTTTGGATTTAACAGTTATTTGTGTTCCGATTGTGGAGGTATGTACAAAAATAACTTGAATTTCATACAGTGTATGGACAACAGGATCTACATAATGAGACACTACATTAAGTACTCTTGTAATGGAGTAATGGATGTAAGTGGAAATAATTTACCGTATCTATAACGAACAAACTGTTTTCTGCTCATTATACAAAAAAAACAACTATCTAGATTAATATAAAAGTTTATTAAAAAAACAAATTAAAACTACAGATCGTACATGCATACCCTACATACAATTAACTATATGTACATTTGATTTCTAAAAAATGTATTTGTACCTACTATATTCATATAATACTTAACAGTAGATATATAAAAAATAACTTTAAAACCTCTCCTTAACCGAAGGTACACCACAGAATCTTATTATAATACTTTTGCGGCAAAATGTTTCTTAGTTTTTATGACACGAGTGAAATACGGTTATGGGCCGAGTTACCCAACTCTCCCCTGAGTTTTAAGAGGGGTTCAACCCGTATGGAGATTTCGACCCTCTTAAATCCCATTGTTTTCAAAGTATGAAGTCGGGTTTTTTATTTGTAGTTAATTTTATACTACCTAGTTTGTATGTAAGTCTTAGTGATTTGTTTTCAAATAATTTAAGTTTTTAGAGCATATATTATGATGTATTTACCAACAATATTTGATAAATTAAAAAGCCCCATACATGATTGGAATTGATTCACAAAGATGTTGTTACAAAATTGTCACATACCGATTTTGCTTTAAATACGTTATGAAAAGTTGACAATCGTTGTATTAATCACTTCCCGTAATATGTTAACGTAAACGCTCCTATTACCGCCAGTTTAAGCCACGTTCACATTTATGTGCAAAAAATAAGCACATGCTTAAATGGTGTAATTTTTGATTTTTTTTCAAGTACTGAAATTAACGATCTTGTTAGTCAAATATAGAAAAAATTTGAAAAAAAGAAATAAAGATTAAAAAAAAATATGAATTGATGAAACGGGCTATGCTCCTATTACCGTTTTTGTGGCATCTATTACCGACCGCTAAATGAACAGAACAAATAAATGCGGACAACATCAACTTTCAAATTTACAAATTCTTAACAGCCTTTAATCAGTCTCAAGAAATATGCTAATCGAAATACTCATCATCATCATCATCGAATATACTAAGTCAATAACATAAACCTTTGCTTAGCAGAGGGTTAAGAATTAAAGTAAGTGGAAGTCAATAGGTGATTTTGAAGTGTAAGTAATAATGATAACTGAATTACTAGATATTTTCTAAATATTTTAAATTGTTAATTAATGTTAATTAAATTATATTTACCCACTTGTAAAATAAATAAAAATAATTTCTGACACACTATTTCCTAGCTTACACAGTAAACTATAAGGGGTCCATAAAAAAATGTAAAAAGACGTACAGGCAAATCGAGAATCTCCTTCTTTTTGAAGTCGTTTAAAAAAGTACAGCCTAGGTACATGGGTAATAGGTTCTATTAAAGAAAATCTGTATAACCTATTACCCGACCCAATGAAATGAATATGGTATTGAGTAAATGTATTGTTTTTTTAGTATATTTGTATGATTTTACAGGTGCAGTAGCTATGCTAATTTTGTATGGCGCTAATAGGTCAAATACTACTTGACATATTAACTAATCAAATTAGTATAGCCAAATGCTAATTAATTAATGCATTATGCCATAAAAAGTAGAAATTAAAACATTTGTCAAAAACCTAACAACGACCTAGAGTTCGGTAATAGGAATAAAATTGAGATTATTGTTCCTATCACCGCCACATTTTAGTATTGAATTTGATGCTAAATAAAGCTATATTTCATTAAAATTTGTTACCATTTGTGTTTATGAAAGTATTAAGAAGGTATCAAAAGAATTAGAAGGTTCATTAGATTGCTTTACAATTATATATTAAGCTAAGCTAATTATATATTAAGCTAAGAAAAATTAAAATTAATTATATATTAAGCTAAGAAATAAATAGGTGTTCTTACGTAATCGGAACGGGACACTACCAAATATGGAGTCCAAAGACAAACTATGAAATTATTCTTTAAATCGTTGATTTACGCGCACAAGCAAGTAATGAATATTTGCATTATAAATACATCTATATTTTCTCTAAAGCAACGACTTTCCTAACTTTAATGCAACTCTTTAAAATGATAGTTTTATGAAACGGACGGTAATGGGTGCCGATTTTGAGGGGTCGTTATTAGGAGCGTTTACGTTACTCATAGTTGAAAATTAATATTTAATTTATTTTTGTAGCAATAGTTCTAACTTAACATCGCTACTTATGAATAAAGCATCACAAGCGTGCGTCAGTTATTTCAATTTTCCATCAAATTGTCAGCACGCTACATTTCTACCCCACTCTCCTCTCAAAATCAAATCTCTCTAAATCCACTATATACCTAGACATATAGATTTAATAGTATACCTGTGTTAGGTACACAGGTTGTATTCAGTATACAGAAATCAATTACAATAATTGTGCGCATCCCACCGCCGCATTGTGTCGGTTTCAATACATTCTCATTACGGGTAATGGCCTGCGCCGCTGCAATTTTGTGTATATACATTTGTATGTTATGTTGTATACATGTTATGTAATGCTTAAGTTAATTGCTATAAGTTAAGTGATTGGATTTCAAGATTGTTTGATTAAGCGATGATTTGATTAAATGTAATTTAAATCTTATTTTTTTTGTTGTTTTATGTTCAAATATTGACAAAGGTTAAAATTATTATCTTTTTGACATGTTAATAAAAAAAATCATATATATTTAATAAACATATCTAATTATTATTCGAGCATTGTAAGTGCAAGTGATTCTAAAAAAGTTCCTTAAAACACTCTTATACCTACATCAATGTAGTTTTTAAAACTTCAAATACTATTATTACTTAAATAAATATTTAAAATTTTGAAATACATTGTACGAACATGTTTTAACATTTTTTTCATAGCTTTGGGCGGCGTAGCATAACCGTTGCAAAACAATTTCGTAGTAACTACGAATTGCTACGAAATCGAACTAATTACGTAACCGATGATCCCAATCACATCCACTTAAGACGAGGGTGGCTATATCATAAATGTATGTGCACTATGCAGTACATACGGATAACCGCACTAAACCTGGCCGAGTGGATCAGCCATTACTGCTAATGACTTCGCTACGCTGCCTGCATCGCGACGCAGGGGTGAACGGACTGTGCGAGTGGTTATTTCGTGTTATTGACTTTTTTAATTTTTAATATTTCCTGAAAGCATATCAAGAAAGATAATGTTTTATGTGATTTTTATTGTTTGATTAAATAAATAGCAGGGCAATCGCAAGATTCATGATAAACAAATATGATAAACATTATTCACCTTTAACTAACTGATCTTCAATACAAAGAACTATCATTTACATACAAATAAATACATATAAGATTAGCGTTGATGTATGGCTATTTTCTAAACTTTGAACAACCATTATTAGCAGATTTTCACGATTTAAGAAGCTAAAAATATATGAGTGCTCTAAAAAAATTGTGTGTTTAAGGAATGACAAATATAATTATGTCATCCAACACACAAAAATTACTACACTAAAAACAACACAGTCGGCGAACGAATAATAAAAAATTTAAGGTGAACCTACTAATTTAAAATTAAAATGTATATCTGGCACGAGGAACAATCAGTTCCAAATACGAATGAACTTACTTAATTCTTAACACCTTATTTCCAACCCCACATTTCGACAACTAAAACACCAATTTTTCATGTTCAACCCTAAACTGCTACACTGCACCGCTGCACCCGGCGCTACAAACACACGGCATAAACATCGCCGCCGGTCTCTTCGACCCGCTGATTGGATTTATGTATGCTGACGGGTTGATATCATGTTAGTACATGTTGAATATTCAGTATTGAAAATGCTGTCTGTAATACTGCTGGAAGATTTTGTGGTGTTTTGATTTTGGGTGTGGACCTGGATTTGATTCTAGTATTTGAATTGTAGTTTATAGGTATTTATGATAAATTTTACATTAAAAAAATAATAAGGAACTTGTCAAGGATATGCAACTACATGGTATTCGACTTAACTACAAAAAAAACATGAAACTTTCTTATTTACGGTTTATTTTATCATTAGCTTGTATAAGAACTACTTTTAAGATTCGATGATAATTTACTTCAACACACAAGGATAATTAATACACAATTAGAAGTACAAACTATTAATTTTGTATTAATCCTTTTTCATAATAACTTTAGCTATCTTAATAACACCAAGCTGCCTTCAACACAGCGACCGATCTTAGCTAATTTTGTATTACGCTGGTAATCTAAAAAAAGCCTCTGAAAGTCGTCGGCCGTTCAAAAGGCTGGCAAATAGGCGTAATAGGCGTAAACGCAAATGTTGTCTAGTTCACTGGTCAGGCCTTAACGGAGCTGCAGGCCTAGTGAGGGTAGCCAATGGAAAATATTTACAGGAAACAGTTGTTTTAAATTACATCTTTTTTGCGTAAGGCATTGTTTCAGAATTAGAAAGATAGCCTAACTTGGAGTGGTTTACTCAAAGTAGTTTTTGTTGCTATAAAATTACTTAAGCATTTGAATGTAGAAAGCGTAATTGAGAATTGACAAAAAATGTATTTTAAAAATTTGGAATTATTTAATCTATCTATGAATCTGTTTAATATACAAAACAGAGTTAGTTTCACCATTCATAACTCAAGAATGAGTAAACTTATTTTCATTATGATGATATGATATTCTGCTACAAGCTGCAGTATTAATTTGATTCTGAAACGACATAATAAGAGTGTGCATTTATTACATGAACTGTAAATACATTCCAATTGTCCTTGCATTTACAAATATGAAGACCTAGTTAATGATTTCCTGTAGGTATGTAAAATATAAATTTAAATTAATATGATACAACTTCCATTAATACCGAATGAAATCAGCTTTGCTCTATAATTTAAAACAAAATGGCCAATGTTTTATCTCTCATTCTATTATTAACGTGATATTCATTCATAATAATATCACTCCTGATTCATAATAATGTGCTTTTCATTAATTATAACTGTTATATTTGCAGCTCTGCTTTTTAATTAATTTTGTACTTTTTTAAAACTTTCTGACAAATTGGTAAATCCTGAAAAAGATAAACCTTAATTTATATAAATTAATTATCATTCATTTTCTTTATTTTTAGGACACAATGAAGAAGCAGTGCGAAATTAATATTTGTATTAAAAATCGGCAGTTCAATGAAATACCGTAATAATGCCGTTTGACCAAAATACACATTTAATATCCATATATACATCCATACAGGCATGCTGGAAAACATTTGCTCTAAATACATAAGATTTTGTTACCACAACTTTTTATTTATTTTTACAGAACTTTAAAATCTAATCGACGTCACATTCGATACCAACTCCACACGTCATCCATTTTCCTTCCCATCACAGGGCGTGAACGATCCACACAACCGGAAAACGTGCTGTTATTAATAAAGCCAACTATGGTTGCTTCCAATCTTTGTCACAGCCGCGTCTAACCATCGGCGCGTGTACAACTTGCCAGCTCGATGCATGTACAAAACCACCTAGTGTGGAAACACAATAAATGTCAAACACAACACATTGGATTTGAAGCTTTAGGGTACTAAGATAGAGTTTAAATTTGTTTGTGTATTTTTATGATTTAAGACGCGAATATTGTAGGGGGTTTTGCTCCTGTGCTTGACAATAATGCATGGCTGGGCTAATGTTTGCTTTGTATCAAGCTATACTAGCTATGTCCACCGCGGTCCGCTTGGGGCGTGAATGTATAATTTGACTCGTGCCGTACTGGAATAGCCAATTAAAGAGGTTAATGCATTTTGTATGCGTTTTGATTAGCTAATTTTGAAGTTGCTTATCGGGTTATAATTTTAAATAGTTCTTTTGGTTCATGTTAATTGAACCTTTGTACAAAATTACTCGTTTCTGAGTGATGAATGATATCAACCTTACTTATGAAGTTAGTTTTCCTTAAGTAAGCAGTTGATAAATAAAGATAAAGACAAGTTTTTTTAAAACCCCAATTTTTTTTTCTCTTTTAACTGAAACTTCAATCACTACATTGTTTGTCATACAAACACATGTGACCTCAAAACTAATAAACGACTGACTGAAACCCAATAGACTTAGCTTCGCACTGTATAGAACATAAGGTATATAGCCAGAGACCATTACAATGCTACAGGCTGACAACTCGGACAGTCTAGTCAGCTTAGACGTCCATATTGAATCGGCTAAACTAAGTAAACCAATTTAATCTCAATAAATCTAGTCTTGGTATAACTAAGACTGGCTATTCGAGAAACAATTTGTATTGAAATAGGGCTTGGAAGACAGCTTAGTTTATATCTATTATAAATCAACATAATTTATTTAAAAATATATAAAATTAAGATGTATTTTGATGGATTTTTTTGTGTCTTGAATGTAAGCTTTATTTCACGTTGTATTTATCAGAAATACATCTCAATCTCTTCTTACCTACATAAGTTTACTAAAACTAATAATCGAATTATATATTGTTAATTCCCTCATATCTACGACATCTAAATCACTACACTGTTAGTTATTTTAACACTGTAACTAAAAGTTAAGTTCTAAATAGATAGAAGAGTTCATTTGAAATTTATTTTTAGATGAAAATGAAAAAAAAAGATTATATATTGTAATCCAAATCCAAAATTACCACTACTATATTTACACTCCAAAGTCAAAATCTTTGTACATAAACATCCAAAACTAAATGTACCATTGACGCTACCGTCAGGTTATGTCTGCTCTCACAAAAGCCTATCCGATCCCCGTACAATGGAGGCCTCTTGCGAACGCACGCCACCACAAAACACATGTCCTGTGGTCAAACGATTGCTTTTAGTGCTATGCAGCTCGTAGAACTGCACTGGTACTGTTTATTTTGTTATGAATAAAATAATAGTGAACTGAAATATTGTAATTTAATCTTGAACATGTAGGAATTTTAAACTGTAGTGTAAAATGATACAGTAAATAAAATAGTGCAATCAGAATAAACTTATACTTACAAAAATGTATGTTTCAGAATGTGTTTTGGCAAGTGAAGCCAGCGATTTAGTCGTGTTTTCTTTATTATTACTCACTATAACATACTTTTTCTAGTAGTAAATACTAACAATTAACAACAAAATGTAAAAATTTAAATTAGTAATCTACATCATACAATTTTTTCTTTTGCTATTTATCATTCCGCGGTGATGCAATAACAGAACAATACTTAAGTTAAAAAAAAAAAAACATTTTCTTTATTGTTATTATGTTTCGGTAATAGTTCTGGTTTATTAAACTTTGATGAAAAAATTCAACATACAGATAACCTCTTTTTAACACATTGAAATACCAGAATCCTCCCATTGCCGCCCTCTCTACCTTCTCTCGTCTACATCCACAGAAGCAGTGATTCATTCGGCAGCCGATGCACGTTCGCTGTACAATGCACCCGACGTTACTCGCTCCGTATGGAAATGCTGAGAAATACCTATTTATACGGGAATTGCTTCCATTACGATTTCACGGCTGTAATGTGTTTTGGTAGGTTTACGGGTGTTGAAGGTGTTTTTATTATAGTACTAGTATTTATTAGAAATGTGAAGTATATTAACTCTACCTGGTTTTTTCTACTTTAACTAAAGCGTTCATGATTTTTGTCAAACAGTCGGGTAGACTTACTTCAATATTTACTAAGAATTTCTTTCAACAGATTTAGATTAGCTTTGACGATTTTTTTTTAGACTTTGACTTATTTAAATTAATCGTAAGCAATTCCTTAAGTAAACATCAACGTCTCTGAGTATGACAGTGAGTGTCGTTACATAAACTTAACATTTTACCGACGCAAACTAAGCTATCGCTTTATTGGTTTCATCGCTTTCATGGTACAAAGAGATGTATCGTAACACTTTTCTTGTTTGATACAGTTACAGTTTTAAACACATCACAAAAACTAAGATTTAGGAAAGCCTAATAAACTCCAACAAACTGAAAACGGATACCCAAAATCTGAAATACACTACCGAACACATTACCCTTTTAAAACCCTTTAAAAATAACCCCATATTACCCCAACAGTAGTGGGGTAGTACGTACCCGGGTGGGCATGATTTTCACGCCGACGTGATTTCACCCGCTCCGTATTTTATACCCGGTTTATATTTGAAAATATTTTTTTCTAACATGTGAAATATTTTTAAAACAGTTTTTGGATTATTGCTACGTTTCGTGTTTTTGTTGATTTCGTTTTTGTTATTGTAAAATGAATTTGGTTTGGCAATGCAGCTTTTTCGTTTGAAGTCTAATATTAGATTAGGTATTTGTTTTGGTTTTGACGATTTCAAAACGTATTTCTATTTTTAATTTTTTTTTTTATATGATACTGTTTTGGAATGATGTACCGATTATTTATTTAGAGTTACCATAAATGTAAACTAATTAAGTAAATTGCAATGCACATTTCAGATAAAAATATTTCTGCCGTATAAATTTTTCACCTTTTCAATAATTTATCTTGTTTTCTTTGTATCGAATTCTGTTAGTTAAGTAGGCTATAACTAACGCAATCAAATAAAATGTAATTCTTTGTTGATGCCTACAATTACACTCCGTTACTAGTCTCACTACAGTTATCAAACATAAACGCATATACCTATGCTATTTTATTTCAAGAACCTATAAAATAACGTTAGTCAAGATCGTTATAAATATAACAGTTATAATATGGTTATCAGAAAACGGTCGGCGAACAGTCAGTCGGGTTCTGATTGGAAACGTTTGGGTTCGCGCCAACTAGCGTACGTGATTCGACGAGTAATATGTGCTATATTATTATAAGTGTGTTGGATATGTTTGACTGTATGTTTGACTGCTTCCAAAGGTATTGGATTTAATATAATTGGGAAGACATTTCAGGGATAGGTTTGTATTTTTATCTATATTTTTACTTTATTTATATTATTTGTGCAGTCGCGATAAAAACGATGAGTTAACCGCACATCTGGGACAGCCTAAGAGGCTGGACGATCACACAAACGATGTTCTTATGAAAATACAGCAGTAACAAACAAAAACACGTGCACGTACCTTGGTCTGCTATTTCTGCTGCCGATGACCCGCCGGCGATATGATTCCACCACAGTTGATTGCTGAATGTCACGAGCTGCTCGGAATATTGATTCCCAGCAGAATATCGGTCGAGTTGACGCGTTTAAAAAAGGTTTCCTTGAGAGAGATCGCGAAGTGCGCGCGCGTGCAAGATGGTGAGAAAAGATTCTCGATAGGGGGGCGGTCCGTCCGTTAACGGTAGTGACGTCATGACAGATGCAGCAGTAGCACCAATCGGATAACGAGTACGGCACGTATTACAACTGTCAAAACAGTTGTGATTGCCACTGCTGAAAATCGATAAGAACATCGTGTGTTGCCCGTGGTGAAATTAAACGATCTTATTTTAGTCATTTGTATGATGACGAAACATTCCGCCCACCAAAATACCTATGGTATTTTCGAAAATACGAAATATAAATAGAAAAGTTAGGAAGAAAACGTTAAACCTTAATAGTTACTGAACTACGAATCTAATCAACCTAACCTACGATGCTTAATAATATTAAGTTAAATAATACGTTAATCCTCTATAGGTAGAGGACAGAGTTTGACCAGCGGTCGCTTAACAGAATTGCTAGTAGCGGTCTTAAGAATTGCAACCCTAACTACTCCGTCAGCGCCAGGAAGAAGATCAGTAACCCTACCGAGTGACCATGCAAGAGGAGGTCGATTGTCATCCTTGATGATTACAAGCGAGCCCACCCCTAATGGTCTTGAGTTCTTGGTCCATTTGGCGCGTTGAGTGAGTGAATTTAAGTACTCGTGTTTCCATCTTGACCAAAAACTTTGTTGGAAAGCTTGCAACAACTGCCACCGATGAAGACGATGAGTATTGACGTTAGAATAATCATCATCGGGGACAGCGGTCAGAGGCTCCAATGTAAGGAAATGACCCGGTGTTAACGCTGACAAGTCATTAGGGTCCGAACTAACAGGGCACATTGGCCGTGAATTTAAAACCGCCTCGATTTGGACGAATAATGTAGTAAGTTCTTCAAATGTTAGAACCCGATCACCGACTATGCGATACAAATGTTGCTTTGCGGCTTTGAATTTTTCTAACGTTGAAAAACGATTTAATAAGTTATCGATAATTGAAACATCTTTTTCCCGAGGATGCACAGTTGATACTAACACAGGAGATTTACGAGTCTCCGCCTCAACAACTTTCTGCTCGTCATTAGTAACGCTGTCAATACAAGATGGCCATGACTCATGCGGCTCGGATAACCAGCGTGGCCCCGCCCACCATAATGAGTTGTGAAGAAGTTCACTTGGAAATTGGCCTCGCGAACAAACATCTGCAGGATTGTCTGCAGAGGACACGTGATGCCAATATTCAATAGCTGTTATTTCTTGAATATGACTCACGCGATTGGCAACGAAAGTAGACCAACGACATGAGGGTGAACGCAACCAAGAGAGTGTAACAGTGGAATCGGACCACAAAAAGACAGCTGAAACAGGAATACGAGACAGATAAGTTTCTGTAACGAATTTGTACAGATCTGAAAGCAAAACTGCGGCGCAGAGTTCTAGACGTGGTAATGAGGTACGTTTTAATGGTACCACGCGAGCTTTCGAACAAACGAAATGAACGTAAGAATTGTTATCTACGTCTGTTACTCGTAAATAAATGACCGCGCCATATGCAGTTTCCGAACTGTCGCAGAATCCGTGTAGCTCGTAGGATTGTGAATCAGTACGAGTGACTCTACGCGAAATTTTTAGATGTTGCAACTGAGAAAGTTGATCCTGATATTGTTTCCATGTACTGACGACCTCGTCAGGGGGAACGTCATCCCACCCGGCACCGATAATCCAAAGCTTTTGGATTAAGCTTTTAACATGAATTGTCAGGGGGGATAAGAATCCTAACGGGTCGAAGATTCTAGCGAGTTCACTAAGAATAGACCGTTTGGTACATGGCCGATGTGAAGATACAACTTCAAAAAGAAACGAATCAGTTGAGGGATCCCATTTGAGTCCCAAGACTTTGAATGAAGCCGGTTCAGCTTTATCTAACGATACAGAATCAGTTAGGCAATCTTCAGGTTGAAGATCCGATAAAAGACGATTGTCATTTGACACCCACTTTCGAAGATGAAAACCTCCTTTTTTAAAAAGAGCGATAAGTTGTGTTTTTGTTCTTTTTGCAGTGGCGAAGTCCTGACTACCGCTGACGACATCATCTATGTAGGTGTCCGACAAGATTACACTCCTGGCGAGCGGGTAAGAATCCCCCTCGTCATCAGCAAGCTGTCGCAAAGTACGGCAAGCGAGATAGGGGGACGAAGAGATGCCATACGTGACCGTGTTCAGACGAAACTCTAAAAGAGGTTCGCTAGGCGGAACTCTCCAGAGAATTCGCTGATAGTCACGATGGTCGCCGAAGAGTATAATCTGTCGGTACATCTGACGTACATCTGCCATGAAAACGACGTCGTGTTCACGAAAGCGTAATAGAATTTCCAAAATGTTTGATTGTAATTTTGGACCGATGTGTTGACTTTCGTTTAACGATCGAGAACGTGCATCTTTAGCAGAGGCGTCAAATACGACACGAAGGCGAGTCGTGGTACTATCAGGACGTATGACGCAGTGATGGGGAATATAGTATTTCCCATTCCCTACGTCATCTGGAGAGACCAATGACATATGGCCCGCAGTTAGATAGTCAGACATAAAATCGCAATATTGACGATGACACTCGGGGTCACGTGACAGTCGACGTTCAATCGCATAGAAACGACGCAAAGCAATATCACGTGAACCAGTGAACATAGGCTCGGACTCGTCCCTGAATGGCAACTGCACGATGTACCGCCCAGATGAGTCACGAGAATGAGTTGTGATAAAATGTTGTTCACATGCTATCTCATCTGGGGTTAGGGATGCTGCGGATGGTAATACATCTAATTCCCAAAAACGTTGAACTAATGAGTTTAATTCCTTATCACTTTGTATTGAAGTGTTTAGTAGGGAGCCGAGTGAATGAGTAGCTAAACGAGTTTTACCAAACAATAGCCATCCAAAGACTGAGTCGAAGGCGGTAGGTTGATGTGATTTTCCTTTAATATTACGGTTACGAAGCGATTCCGCAAATACATCCGCACCGAACAGTAGGTCGATCCGGCCAGGAATGTCAAAACCGGGATCGGCTAACGATAGTGAATTGATGTGAGACCAACCCGATGTGTTTAATTTAGCTATTGGCTGGTCCCCGCAAATTTTTGACATTACGTGCATATTTAAATTAAATAAAACTTGATCACCAGTACCAATGGAACAATTAATGTCTCCTAAGATTGAAGCCGGGGCTTCACCGATTCCACTTATAGTTGTGGTAGGACTGGATAGTTTTAAATTTAATATTTTGACAGCTGAGTCAGTAATAAGATTAATCTGACTCCCCGAATCGAAAAGAGCTCGAAAAGACACGAACTTGCCATTCGCATCCCGTACTTGCACAATGGCAGTTGCTAATAAAACAGTTGTGTTATTGTTTTTAGAAAATAATGAAGAGGTTGGGTTCGACTCGACCGGTTTATCTTTATGAAGTAAAGTGTGATGTTTATGATTACACTTACGACATTTAAAAATAGAAGTACAACCTTTTAATTGATGTGAAGCTCGAAGACAATTGAAACACCAATTATTTTTGCTTACGATAGATATCCGCTCATCGACCGATTTATTAATTAATTGTTGACATGATGATATTGAGTGAGTGTCACCACAAAACGCGCACTTAACTGATTGTGACGTAGGCGTTTCACTGCTTGTAGTACTAGCTGTGGCAACTTGAGGTTTATCTGTACTGCTCACAAGCGCATGAGAAACGTTTGCCCGTTTATTTATTTGAAATGATTTTACAGATCGTTGTTGTGGCTTACTCGAAGTTTTATTATTAATTTCACAAAAATGAGAATCACGTAAAAGCGCTTCACACTTCAAGTTTAAGAAAGACTTCAACTGTGCATATGGAGGAAACTCAATATCAGGATATTTTTCCTCGAAATCGCGACGCAAGTTTGAG
Organism: Autographa pulchrina; assembly: GCA_905475315.1. Classification (NCBI taxonomy): domain Eukaryota; kingdom Metazoa; phylum Arthropoda; class Insecta; order Lepidoptera; family Noctuidae; genus Autographa; species Autographa pulchrina. The sequence goes on from FR997775.1 coordinate 6,931,228, forward strand.
TCTATCTTAGAGAGAAGGTGGTAGACTAATACAAAATCCCATCGGTCCTCAGGTAAAATAATTTTCTTTAAAATAATTAAATTTTCCTCAAACAGGTCCAATGATTTTCTAAACTCATTACCGTCGGTAGTATTAAAATTAATGTTTAAAAGGTCCTTCCATGACGTAAAAGCTAAAGGTCGTTTCCTTTGATAGCGAGTAACAAGGGCCTGGTAGGCATCATTGTAATGCTCATAAGTTAATGGGAATGCCTTGATAACAGATAATGCATCGCCGGTCAACGATGAGAATAAATAATGAAATTTTTCCGTATCAGTAAGACTACTAGAATTATGAATCAATGCATTAAAAGTGTCGTGATATTCAGGCCATTTCTTGATGTCACCACTGAAAGTTGGAAGAACAATTTTCGGTAAACGGATATTCGACGATGAAGAACTTTGTTTATTGTTTACTTGAGGTTCACTTTTAGTTAAACTACGATGAATAGATAAGATTTGAAAATATTTATCGTCAAATGTATCCTGGAGCGTATTATCTGCATGATCAGGATCATCTAAAAGCTCCAAAACGATCTGATGAGCACTTTCAAAGCTATCTAGAATATGTTTGAGTTCCTGATAATAAGAAAGAAATAAATTCCGTTGTGAGTCATCACTCATTGCCAATGTACCTATTTCCAATGCCTTATCTAACCGCTTAATAGCTAAAGTACGTTTTCTACGTAACTGTGATAAATCTTGAACTGTATATTCATTCTCCGTAGAGTGGGATTTCGATTTCTTAAAGCAACTTTGTTTACGAGACGAATGTTTACTTAACAATGACATGATGAAAACGATTAGCAAGATCGGTTACCGATAACGAATAGTCGGCGATACAAGGTTCCAACAGATGGGCGCTGTCTGCTTACAAAGATGTAAACAAGATAAGAACACGAGTACTTACGCTAATCGGTAGTAATATTTATTTAATTTTGGTCGTGTGTATATACTATATATCTACAGATTATAGATTGTGTAAAGAGCGCAACATAAATCCTTTGTTCAGTTTAAGTAAATGTATCTAATATTTACACCTACCTCCGAATTAAAAATGTCACACGAACAAAGGACTTTTTATGACCGATATTTGTTCGATACGTTATACCTAAAACAGTTAATATAGGCCGAAAAGAATAATATTAAGCACCGAAGGAAGATAGATTGCCTAATATTGAGATCCTACAGTAACTATTAAGGCTTAACTGGGTTGAAAAATAAGTCGTAATGGCGGGTCCCGGGTTTCGGCACCATAAAAAATTTGCAGTCGCGATAAAAACGATGAGTTAACCGCACATCTGGGACAGCCTAAGAGGCTGGACGATCACACAAACGATGTTCTTATGAAAATACAGCAGTAACAAACAAAAACACGTGCACGTACCTTGGTCTGCTATTTCTGCTGCCGATGACCCGCCGGCGATATGATTCCACCACAGTTGATTGCTGAATGTCACGAGCTGCTCGGAATATTGATTCCCAGCAGAATATCGGTCGAGTTGACGCGTTTAAAAAAGGTTTCCTTGAGAGAGATCGCGAAGTGCGCGCGCGTGCAAGATGGTGAGAAAAGATTCTCGATAGGGGGGCGGTCCGTCCGTTAACGGTAGTGACGTCATGACAGATGCAGCAGTAGCACCAATCGGATAACGAGTACGGCACGTATTACAACTGTCAAAACAGTTGTGATTGCCACTGCTGAAAATCGATAAGAACATCGTGTGTTGCCCGTGGTGAAATTAAACGATCTTATTTTAGTCATTTGTATGATGACGAAACATTATTTTTTAAGAAATCATTTCCAGCAGACTTATATTGTAGCTTCAGTAGGCTTTTCTAACTTGACCCAGAGATATAATTTTAGGCCTTTTAAAAAAACATTTAAAGCTTTTTTTAGCTCAAGAATAATGTCATTCGATCAAATTATAACATAGCATTTAACGTGTTTGGAATTATTTGATGTTGCTTTTATTTACACAACATTTTATGTAAAACTCCATCAATTCAGTAAACATAATATGCTGCAGATTGAGCTATATCTGCCAATTACTCATACATACACTTAAAAATCTGCGCATAAGTTCTTAAAAAAACTTTGCAAAGAGCACACTCTTATAAAAAAAGAGAGTATAAAGAAAGGCAATCAGAAATTTAAAATAAGAACCACAAACTAAGCTACATCTCCGAATTTAATATGAAACCTCCTTGAATAAAGTTCTCACCAAACTTTAGTAAAGTAACATTTTAATAGTAATATTACATCAAACGTGATCCTGGCTGTATGCGGTACTTACTCGTGCCTCACCGACTATATTAAACTGTAAGTTTGTGTTAATATCTACATAGTTTTGCCACGTCACGTCCTGGAAAGATTTGCCGACGGGTTGCACAAGTAAATGTTAACTAACTTATGTTTCAGTTTACTTTGGTTAAATAATATGTTGTGCGGAACTTTATAATTAACATATTATAATTATATGTGTAAATTTAAATAGTCCAACCAAGAAAAAATAATTTAGTCAGAAACGTTAATAATACTTATCTTTCCAAGAAGACAATTTTATATCTTATGTAAACTTTAAAATGGAAAGTTTTTTTCAAATTTTGTTATCAACTTAAATTAAATTTAACGTGTAGCTAGATTAAATTTGTACATTTAGATGCTATACAAATAAAACTATCTATTCAACATAACTAATATTTCGTGCATTGATCCACGTTTAATAATCATACCACGGTGCAATCATCCCGATCCTCCATCAAATATCGTCAGGCTTAAAGCAAATTGTGACGCGCCGCCATCTTTGACCACGTTCGCGATTCAAATTGGCGGTTTGTGGCATGTGACGTCACTTTACACGCCGCTGGAGACGTGGAGAAACTATATTATATTAGTTATCGCGGTGCTGGAGTTGGCAAGGGTGTGATCTTGACAACTCAATATTTAAGCATGTAAGTACATTATGATAATTAAAGTAAAAGTTCAATCAAATGTGGCACTATTATAAGAATCCCACTTTTAAAGCATTCTATGATTATAAATAAAACGAATGATTTGAAATTGTAACTGGAACTTTCTACCGCGCTGCTGTTGTTAAAAAATGAGTTATTTCTTAAAGAAAAACTTTTTGCCTTTAAATTAATATAAATAGTAACTAAATCGGAAATAACTATTTACTCATGTTTTTTTTCGTTCGTCGTTTCTATAGTGTATTTATAATTTTAACCTAACAACCCACATAGGTACCTCTTAAAATATCCTATACTTACATCCTTTAAATTCCATGTAATTACATGAAAATAAATTACCCTACAACTTTACTTCCCTACCACATTCTACACTAAAACTAAATCACAGCTATCAGTTTCCCTGCACGTGTTTGTCGGCCGTGCGACACGACAATGCGACACGACCGTTGCGTTTGACGCGCGTGTCGCCGACGCGTTTACGCGTCAATTGCGTCGCATTCCGGCTAAATGAAATTTTAGTAAAATATTTAGATGTATCTCTGTTTCGATTTTGTTTAGTTCGAATGAAAGTCATTGGAGCGTTATGTTTAAATTTATGTTGCTGTATCTGTTAGGTATTTTAGGGTGTTGTTGTTTTTATGTATTTGTTTAGAATTTTTGTTATGATTTTCATGTACCTATATGAATGTGGTATGTAAAAAAACAGTTAATTTACTGATCACATGGGTAGTGTGTTTCGATTCCTTTCATTTAATTGTGTTATATGGCTTTTTTAAGAATCATTGAACTGTCCTTAAGCTATCTCATAAGATTTGTAAAAACTATGTCGACTCTTTCTGCATTATTGTTGGTTAAAATACACAAAAGTATAATCCCTTCACAAGTAATAGGTGCTCAAAAACTGCCATAAGCAACTCACCAACATAACCTATTTACAGATTTCAAATCAAATTTAGTACGAACAACCCCTAGCCATCAGTTCCAATCAATATCCGATTAATCAGTCGCAGCGGCGTGTGCGCATTCGCGCGGAAAATCTTACAAAAAATCGCGGGCGGTCGCGGGAGGTCGCGGGTGAAGGGGGTTTACGCACTAACGGACATCGCCATTTATTCGCGGGAAATTGATGCTATGGAGTCGATAGTTTGAAGTTACTATTGTGTAGTTTTGTGACGGTTTTAGGATGGTAATATATTTTTACAGTAGAATATGTTATGTATGAAAGCTTAGGAAGTTCGCCGTTAATTCGACATTTTGTTTTCGAAAGCGTTCTAAGCAGTTTAAGTTAAAATAATAAATTGATTCTTTTAAATAGTTTACTTCCTTTACCACTTGTAAATATTACGTTAGTAACCGTAGAGTAATTAGTAGCCATCAAATAGGTATTTCCGATATTCATTGCTGAAGTTTTATACCTATTCAAAAATATCTAACCAAACCTTACCATACACGTCCAACCTATTTTCCACATGACACTATTCCATCGTTTTAGGGTAGGCTGGTGGTTGTCGATAACAGTTGCCTATAAATCACTGCCTACAAATGTCTTGTCGTTGCCTGCAGCCGACGATTTGCCTGCCCCGCCTCGGCAACGTTTGCAAAGTTAGTTGCTGATTAGGTGATTGATTGAGGGTCTCTGTGAATGAAGTTGTAATGTTTTGTAAGTGTGCTACATGATTTTAATTGTGGTTGATGTGTTCTATTGAGTGGAAGATAAAATGACATAAATATTGGCATTTTAGACAGACACAATAATTAGGTTACAAAAAGGAAGAGAATGTATCATGATTCCATAATCATGCACTATGCTCTTCCTTAACAGGACAAAATAACTTTAAATCCATAAGTATGTCCAAAAAGTAAAGTTAAAGGTTAGCTGTTAAAACAGTATATTATGGTTAATGTCTACTAGATCTTGTCCAATAAGAATTTCCTAAGTAGGTACATGTTTTTTTAAATTCTTACATAGACATATAATTAGCCTACCAATAGGAATATTGAAATAATCAAGAGCAAAGAACTAAAAAAAAACACTTTAAAATGATTCCAAGCCACGAGTAACGTAAAAACTTGGATGAAACACGTTGATATCTAGAACAGAACATTCTCGAATGTCTTCGCAATGTATCGCGTCTAAATAATGTAATATGTCAGGATGTGTGACGTCACGCGTGCAGGTATGTCTGACTCACGACCCGTAAATCCTCATGCCCTGTTACACAGTTTAATTAAATCTCAAATAACTGGCAATGCTGTGACCTGTGTTGCAAATAATTATTATTTCCCAACAAAATGTACGTCTAATTTATAGTCATTCTATATTTTATTGTTTATTAGATTACCTTGTAAATGTTTGATTACGATTTTCGATTGATATTTGGATTGGTTAGATCATATATTGTGGGACGGTTCAATAGTTACATTAGCCTAATTAGAATTAATTAATGTTCAACAACATAATAATTTAGGCTAATGATTATGTTTTGTGGTTTGATCTTTATGTAACAAACAGGATAAATTAATTACTAATTTCATGGTGGCAATCATTAGGTACAATTATTGTATTTTTTCATACCTATTCCTTTTTTAACCGTAACAATATTCGGGAATTATCCACAAAGGCAAGGTTTAAACCACAAAACCAATAGATAAATTTTAAACTATCGTACCTACATATAATATCGAATTAGGGGTTGCCATCCCCTGCCCTCCAATTTACAAGATATTCTATTAAAAGGGAACACCAATTTGCGTTAAGGTTGGCCTGAAATTGTCTTATATTGAGGATTTTAGAGGCTCTATTCAATTACGTGTTTGTACGATATTGCCTCAATTGTGTATTGTTTATCGTTTAACTAAGGCTTTAGGTTATTTAGTTTAGACAATTCTAAACTTTCATTGTAGATGGATTTGGAGTTTTTAATCAAAATCGACGGGAATCTTGTACTAAGTTACCGGCGGCGCGGCGACGGTAAAATGCATAGAAAAAAGCAATTCAAAACTTCGAAAAAGTGTTGGTGTTTTTGTTTATTACAAACCCATTATTATTGGAGTCGCATTTTAGTATGTCTGAAGTCTTGTATTATATAGTGTATTATCTATGGTCTGAAGCAAGTATTGGTGATCTTTCTATTAGGAATGGAATATAGCATTCCTGTATCCAGGTTTATTTGTTTTTTTACATTAGTCGCCAACATTTTTACTTATTATAAATTATTATGTTCAGAGTTTCCATCCATCAATTACCTTATAAAGTGACCCTGGAGGCTATAGTATGGCTAAAGACGTATAAAAAGATCATAATTACGGGTTCAATAGGATGTATCTGTGCAAAGCAAAAAATCCCTGAATTTAGAAAACTCCCGTTGAACGAATATTTTTAATCTGTTTTAAAATATAACATCGGATACATAAATCCCTTTCTTTGTAGGCCAGAGGGGCTATAAACCGACTACACCGAATGGGGAGGGATACCTTTCGTTTAGTTTTTTTTACACTCATTACTAGAGAGGTTTCCTGCTTTTTTGCCTTTTTTCCGGTGAAAGAGATAAAAAATGAAGATGAACTGGCGAGGTGCAGAGTAAATACGGAACGATTAGTGATGTTACTTTTTTGTTTTAAATATATCGATGTTTGCTTTACATTTAGTGCCATGAATATAGAATGCGCCATGTTTTAGATATTACCTACATAAATAGGTTTTCTAAAACTTTTTTTAATACAAGATAAAATTTATCCTGTATTTTTCCATTCCTTTTTAGATGATTCTATCCATTTCAAAAGTAGTTATCACAACTACAAGCTATGTATCAATGTTTGTCATTTCACTTGAGTAAATAAGTTTCATGATCTAATAATGCTAGAAGATAATAACTCTTGCCGAGGTTCATGTTCATATAGTAAGTATGTAGTTTTTTACTCTATACTTTAAAGCTTATCTGGATAATAAAGATTTTCTATTACAATTAACAATTACATAACGATAAAAAAATACTATCGACATTTCCCATCCCTCAGCCGACCGCAGACCGCACGGGCCGGTAGGCACGAAAAGTCGTTCCCAGCTCAAATATATTAGAATATACATTACCCTACGTGACTCCCGCAATGAATGGACCTACCTCTGTCCCGTGGTATAGCTATGTGCTATACTATGTAGCTATGATGGAATGAGTTTTATGATATAATGGCTGAGCTATTGATTTTGTTCGTACTTGCTGCAATGTTCCTAGTTTGAGTTCGTTGTAATTGAAATTAGAGTGTGATGTTTGAAAGTAAGTGTTTTTTTTTTTAAATTGAGTTCTTTGGATCTCTTTCTGGGAGCGTTTTTATCCTTTTTTAACGTACTACCTGTGCTTTTTAATAAGCGACCTTTATAAAATTTCTAAGTTATTTTAATGCTCAAAAACTGCGTAGCTTCTTAATTCATTAAGGGCTGATTTTTCCAACGCCAGATAATTTTATCAGAGGAATAATTTAGAATTTTTGACAGGTCTTCAATACAAAATCTGTCAAACACGAATTTTATCTCTCGAATAAAAATTATCTGGCGTTGGAGAAATCGGCCCTAAGTCTTTGAAAAATACATAACGATACCTGGGGCTTTTTATTCTGCTACTTATAGTAACAATGCAGTAATTTCCAGTCATCAATTTTAATACACAAACCAGAAATTTAAAAATCCTCCTTTGAAGTCGTTAAGATTATATCAGAACATGTCGTCGTGCGATCGTTGCTCAGTGAACAGTTTACGCTAGGTGTCTCTTAGAAAATAATTGAAGTTACGTGTTCAAAACCTGGTTTGGTAAAAAGTACAGTGAAAAACTTTTAGCGGTACTGGTTTCCAGTTAAACTGCTAAAAAAAATATTCAAAAACATTCTTATTAGTGCTGTGAAATCGTAAATAAACTCTAAAAAACTTAAAACGTGGTGCGTGCCGTGTCATTGTTGTGACCTTATAGTGTGTGTGTGAAGAGTACAGTTTCCTCTTTCTCACTCCAACTTCGACCAACTTTAACAACTCTGAAGCTTATGATCATTAAATTTAACTCTGACAGTTAAAGACGTCTTGGTCGAGCGGCGAAGCAGTACAATCTCGTCACGGAGCAAAGAGGCACTGGTTCGAATCCCGCAGTATACAGTTATTTTTGAGTTTTCTATATATTTATTAAATAAAAATATAATAGTTAACAGCACTTGGACATAAAAATGATGCGTTCACCAACAGATAAATGCTCATCTGACAGTAACCTAAACAAGGCGCCTACGACTAGTAGCGAGCAAAATGTTGCTATACGTAAACGCAAGAAACCAGAATCAGAAATAACCGAGGCAATGAATATACTCAGTGCGGAGCTAAAAGCTACTTTAACCGAATGGCGTCAAGATATGAATGACAATATCTCGAAAATATCTGATAGTGTAACAACTATTCAAAACGATTTGTCAAAACTCACCCAAACAACCATTGAAATTAAAACCGAAATAAACAATATCAGGTCAGAACATACTAAATTTAAACAGCAGTTATGTGGCTTACAATTGAAGTATAATGATTTAACGGAAGATATTGTTAAACTACAGAACTCTGTCCAGTTTACGGATGAACAACATGAAGCGATGAAATGCCGTATTGAAACCATGAATAAAAATATACAAAACTCCTCTGATTTACAAAATACGATTAAAGAACTGGTTACTAAAATAGATTACTTGGAGCAGAGTGCTAGACAATGCAATATAGAAATATGCAACATACCAGAAAGAAAAAACGAGGATTTAATGTCGGTGGTTGAAAGGATAGGGGTCAAAATAAATTGCACCATACGGCCACAAGATATTATTTCTATTCATCGAGTTCCACACGCACATCGAGAGAACGCATATCCCAAGAACATCGTGATGAAACTGACCTCACGTATTTTGCGTGATAACGTGCTCAGTGCATACCGTTTAGCCAAAGGTCTTAACACTGAACAAATAGGCATATCTGGTTCTTCAAGCAAAATTATGATGCATGAACATCTTACCTTAAAAAATAAACATTTATTTCGCGAGTGTAAAGAAGCATGTAAAAAATTCAATTACAAATTTGTGTGGGTCAAGCATGGAACGATTCTCGTCCGAGAAAAAGAAACCACCAAAGCATTTCCTATTCGATCACAGCAAGATATTGCCAAAATTAAGCCAGGACATGCTTCTGCACTGTCTAACTAGATTGATGATTGTTCCATCACTATGTCATAGAATTAAGTTTTATGTTCTTTTACTATTTTTTCGTGTTGCAAAACCTTTATTTTTTAAATATTGCTTCTGTCTTAAAATGTTAACTCTTCAAAGATATATGTATTGTTACTTAGCGCTTATTTATAGTATGTATGATGTGTTTACGCATTTTAACTTTTACTACAACAAAGTTAATTTAATATCTAACTTCATGCCACAAATTAATCCTTCGCAAATGGGCGACTGCTTTTGGCTGCTTCGTTTTTGTATCATTATTACAGGGTGCTTTTCAAAGATTGCTTATTTAATTAATCTAAATCGCAATATAAAATTATTTATTAGCGTCTATAGTTCAAATGGCTGACAGTAATTTAGTAATATACTATCAGAACTGTAGGGGGCTCCGCACTAAACTGCACCTGTTGTACGTTAGTATTCTATCTAATTGCTATGATGTTATAATCCTTACAGAAACTTGGTTGACACCAGATATATTAAACAACGAATTTATTGACCAGAGATACATAGTGCATAGGTGTGATCGTGATCGTGTGGCAACCAAGAAAAAAGATGGGGGTGGTGTTCTTGTTGCTGTCTCCAGAAATATAAACAGCGTGCAGATACCGTCGGATACTTCACTGCATACCAATATAGAACATATTCTTTTACGAGTTCCAGGCTCTAGTAAAAACAAATATCAAGTTATCAGTGCAGTATATATACCGCCAGCCACCTCTGAATATGTATATGTATCTTTTTTCAACATGATGCAATCTATACTTAGTAATAGTAGTTTTGAATATTTCTATTTAATAGGTGATTACAATTTACCTGAAATAGAGTGGGTGTTATGTCCAAACGATCCATCGATAATAAATCAAACATGCAAAGGTACCTCTAATAACTGTGTAAATTTAAATGTCTTCATGAATTTGATTAATGCTCATCAATTTAATACTATAAAAAACAATAATAACTCTATTTTGGATTTAGTAATTAGTAACAATAACGTGGTGGTATGTGCGTCTTCTGATATCCTAGTCAAGCCAGATAACTATCATCCTCCTTTGTGTATTACGGTACCCGTGAATTTTAATTGTAAGATTATGAAAAGTATTCCATTGAAGAAATACAATTACTATAAAGCTGACTATGACCTCATAAATAGCGAATTAGGTAAATTAGACTGGTATGAGCTTTTAAATAATAATAATATGTCTGTCGATGAGGCAGTTAGCACATTTTATAATATCATATTTCGTATCATAAAAACTCATGTGCCTTTGACTACAGCTAAATCTAAAAACTTTCCGGTCTGGTTTACCCCCTCCCTTAGGCATATATTTAAAAATAAAACTAAAACATGGACAAAATGGAAAAAGTTTCATAATCTGTCGGACTATGAATTGTTTTCGATATACAGGCATCGTTTTCAGATTGAATGTAGACGTTGTTTTCGTGCATACATAGCCACAGTTGAGCACAGTCTTAAGAATAATATAAAATATTTTTGGCAGTTCATTTCAGATCGTAAATCTAGGACCGGTATCCCTTCAACAATGCATTACCAGAGTGCCTACACCAGTGATGAAAACGAAATTTGTAATCTATTTTCGAGTTACTTTCACTCTGTTTATGAACCTTCAACAGGCAGCCGCTTGGACCTGCCGGACGAATATGCAGTCAATTGCTGTCTAATAAATGACATTCATTTCGATGTAAAAACGATCCTAAAAGCACTCAGATCTCTAGATACTACCAAAGGACCTGGAGCAGATGGTCTACCAGTGGTATTTCTTAAAAATACAGCTTCTAATCTATGCGTTCCCTTGCACATCATATTGAATAAGTCTCTATCAGACGGAATATTCCCCGAAATGTGGAAACAAGCTAATATTACTCCAGTCTATAAATCCGGCCCTCGGGATGATGTAGAAAACTATCGCCCGATATCTATTTTGTCGGCCTTGTCGAAACTTTTCGAGAGGTTAGTACATGATAAATTATACCCAGTTCTTCATAATAATATAACTCAGTATCAACATGGTTTTGTAAAAAAAAGGTCAACAACTACTAACCTAGTCACTTTTGTGGATTATTTATTCAATAGCATGGACTCACGCGTCCAGGTGGACTGCGTATACACTGATTTTCGAAAGGCATTTGACAAGGTCGATCACATGCTGTTATTAAAGAAAATAGCGTATAATGGTATACGCGGTAATTTACTTAGATGGTTTTCTTCATACATATCTAATAGAACTCAAAAGGTTGTAGCAAATGGGTTTCAATCTGCTTCAATAAAAGTAACGTCAGGCGTTCCTCAAGGGTCAATATTAGGACCCTTACTCTTTATCATATTCATTAACGACATCCATATATGTTTCAAAAATTCTAAAATATTACTATATGCAGATGACCTTAAAATATACAGACAAATTAGGAACAGCCATGACAGTGATCGTTTTCAGGAAGACCTTAATAGATTTTCAAATTACTGTTTACAAAATAAACTTCAGCTTAACATCTTAAAATGCTGTTATATCAGCTTTACAAAGAAAAAGAAACAAATAAAATATTCTTACTCGCTTAATAATATAAATCTTAACAGAGTGACACTCATCAGGGATCTTGGCGTGCTGCTTGATGAGAAACTACATCTTGATACGCACATTGATAAAATTGTTGGCAATGCGTACCGCATGTATGGGTTTATTATGAGATCTGCGAAAGAATTTAAAAATCCAGGTACATACTTGCACCTTTATAAATCGCTGGTCCGGTCTCAATTGGAATATGCAGTTACGGTGTGGAATCCCCATTATGCCAAATATTCTGATAGTATTGAGAGAGTACAACGTAAATATTTAAAAGCTGTGCACTATCGATGTTTTCGTTCGACTTTGTCTTATGAGAATTTACTAAAAAAATACAATGTTACAAAGCTCAAGAGCAGACGTTTATTACTCGAGGCAATGTTTTTATATAAAGTATGTAACAATTCATATGATAGTCTAGATATTGTCAGTAAATTATTTTATGTAGTACCGAAAAAGACTTTAGTACGTAGTGTACGAAATCGACCAGTATTTGCTGTAACAACATGCAAAACTAATGCAGGTGTGCGTGCGCCTTTGCGCCGCCTCACAAATAATTTTAATGTATTCTTAGAAAATCTTGATTTGTTTGCCTATTCTGTCGGAAGGTTTAAAAGTCATGTAATTGCAACACTAGATTCTCTTGATAGTCATTAATGTAACTTTACCCCCTTAATCTTAAACTTAAGTAACAACATAATATCGTTTTACATATTATGTTGTTACTTAGGTTAAAACACGTTTATGTTAAAACACTTTTATTTTTTCTAAAGTTTGGGTGTTTTTATTTTTATTTTTTTTGTTTTTGTGTTTTTTCTTTTAGTTTCTTTGAGACTGTATTTAAATAGCATGACGTAGTTTTAAGCATTACAACAAACATATTTTGTGGATAACGCAGTTGGATATACAATTGTAAATTTCTATTATCACTTTATATAATTTATGTACATATAAACTTCTGTAACCAATGTCACTCCCTAAATAACACATATTGTATGTCTGTTAGTTGTTCCAAATAAAGAAAAATAAAAATAAAATAAAATAAAACATGTCATATACAGACTGAAGTAAAGCCTGGTACACAAGTTGCAGGGAACAAGTCATCAAAGAGCAGTTAGCAAATACTTGAGCAGTTAGGGCGCATTACGCAGTGGCAGCCGGAGACAAGTTTGCCTCTTGTGAGGTGGGGAACTATTCTGATATCGATCGTGATTGGGTACTGTTGTTAGTGATATGTTAAGGTCATTCGTGGTGCCATTGCTAAACACAATATTTTGATGCATCAAATTGGGCTTTAGGTAAAACTTCCATACGCTTTTCATAACTTCAAACAATATAAATAAATAATAATAAATAAATGCGGACAACATCACATACATTGCTCTGAACCCAAAGTAAGTAGCTAAAGCACTTGTATTATGGAATTCAGAAACAACGAAGGTACCACAAACACCCAGACCCGAGGCAATGTAGAAAAGTTGTTTTCTACATTGACCCGTCCGGGGATCGAACCCGGGACCTCAGAGCTAGCGACACCTTGAAACCGGTGCGTACGCCACTCGACCACGGAGGTCGTCGCCTAATAATATGTATTTTTACTTTGTGTACAATGTTCTTCGTTGGACTAGTTGCATTTTGTGCTAGTTTTTGTTTTCATACAACTGTTAGGTAATTAATTGCAAGTTAGTAGACAATAAAATTATAAGATTTTACGGATAAACTGGGTTTGTGCTTCCGGTATTAGTGTATTTAAGCAATAAACACGACTTTTAAAAGATAGTAGAAAACAAGTAAGTTTATCTTAAGTTTTAAAGAAAAACCATGATTTTGATTAATCTTTCTAGATATTCGATCCGGGCTCCTTATTGTTATATTATTCGATAGTTGGTTATACCATTTGATATAATTAAACATAAATATATCGACTAGTTAACATAATAGCCCCGGATTACCGGTCGCCTGCCCGGGGCTGCGCGTCACAATGACGCATGCACACGAAATAGTGCGCAAATTGAACTATAACTTAGTTTCTTGTTTCTTGCTCCTTGCTTCGTGCTGTGCCCACTTCTCCGATACTTGGTAACAAGAGCTGAACAGGGACAGATTGGTGCGTGGTTAGGTAATTAGATTGATGAGTGTAGTGTGAGATTATTTAGTAGTGAATTGGTAATTGGTGTGTTGTGAAGATATTTTAACTATTACTTAATATAAATGACTTAAAAAATAACTTGTTACGTATTTACATAATTCAAGAGTGGGTTGATTTAAATAACTTTTAGATTTTTGAAAAATGAAAGAAAAATACATGTAACACCGCTTATCACCTGGCTTTCACCATTGTTTATAAATACTGGTACTTCTCTAATTAATGTAATTGGTTTGAACCGTGATAGTTATAGTATATATATTAAATACGAAATTCTGATACAGACTAACCAACACAAGCAAAATTTCAACCAAAAAATGTTCAGTCAAACAACTTATAAGCACCATCACGGCTTATAATTCAAGAACAACGATATCACCAAAAAATGTTTACAAAATCCGCGAAGAATATCCGTAAAATCTTTTTTTCGGTCGTCACTTATCATCATAGATTAAATTTTCACCTTCAGCTAACTGAAAAAATCCATTACTTCCGCCAGATGTCACCGAAATCAAATGTCGCTGGCACACGAGTGCGGTGGAGATGGTTACTACAAGTCACTTGTTTATAACACGGAATTGTTTTACATGTAACATTATATAATTTATCATTTAAGTGTAAGTTAACTTCTATAAGCTAAGTTATATATATAATATGCTAAGTTCTATCTTGAAGGAAGAAATAAGCTAAAAAAAATTTTTCAAACCCATTTTACATATTTTTATTCAAATTCATCTTTTTTACCATTACTATTTTAGGTATTTATTTAACTACCATAATATTTACCAAAATAACATACTTCACAACAACATACAATTTTGACTTCCCACCAACTCCATTTCTTTCCGTACCCAGGCCGTACCACTGAAACACAAAGTTTTTTTAATCGACAGACAGACAGACAGACATTAATCAACGTCGATCACTCGCAGGCATCAACAAATTGGGAAGGCAATGTTCATGGTGTATCGAGCCTTTTGTCTTCACAACATTTTGGATAGCAATCATTACTACTGCTGATTAGAATGTGTATGAACTTGAATATTAATTAGGCTATTACATAGGTGAAAATTGTGGGGTGTGTTTTTGCTAGTCCTGATATTTTGGTAATCTGTGTTAAGGGTTGTTCAATATCAATTAACGGACGATTTTTGCTAAAATCAATTAATTCAATTACGCCTAAATAGGGAATCCAGTAAATCAATAACTTTTTTACTACAGACGTTTGATGAAATGGTCCGTAACACAGGTTAATACCTAGCATGGAACTCGGTTCTGCTTCGCTAATATCTTTATATATAATATCATTTATGTTGTAGTGTTTTAATGTTTCTTGAAAAATAAAGTTACTAACTTATTAATAAGTCTTTGTTAACATTTTTTTATTTCTTCCATTTAATGAGATATTAACTTGATTTAGATACATGAATGGCCACAAAATGGGAAGGTAATGTTTATGGTGTATCGAGCCTTTTGTCTTCACAACATTTTGGATAGCAATCATTACTACTGCTGATTAGAATGTGTATGAACTTGAATATTAATTACGCTATTATGAAGGTGAAAATTGTGGGGTATTTTTTATACTGATATTATGACATCTCTGATATAGGATTTTTGATTAAATTTCGAAAAAAACAATCAGTTCAATTTATTAGTACTCGTTTGCATTTTTTGGTTCTTCCTTTTAATTCAATATTGTTAGATTTAAATACATGATATTCGCAGATCGATTGGAGCAGTAACTAGTTATTGTTATAATTATGGCCAAGTGTATTTTAGATAATAAATTTATATTATCCGTTTTTATTAGCCTTTCATCATTTTTAATATTACACTTTTTTCATATTCAAATATATTTTCGATTTTAAACACAATACTCCATACCTATAGAGACAGCGTTAATAGCAATAACTATTTAATATTAGCAATATCTCCGAAATACATTTGATACTCTGTTATGTTCCATAGGTAAAACAAACATGAGTAAATTAAACGGTATATATTCTTGGTAGAATATAATATAATGTACGCAGCTTCAAGATCTTAAGAGTCAAAGTATATTAAGCCCTTAATAAAATCTACAAACATTTATTTATATTAACGAATTTCCAAATTTCATTAACACACAACGAATATGGAAAATTCCAATCTGACTTTATAATTGTTCAGAATGGATTCGAATTCCTTTGGAAGACAACTAACTTTGCATATTTCGCTATTAATAATTAGGAAGTCTGTACAGCGCAAAATGCGATTTATTCCGATTTTCAGTTTTCAGACTCTTGTTGTTTAGTGGTTAAAGAGGGATGTCGTTTGCAGTTCGATTTTGATGGTGTCAAAATTATACGTTATTATATAGGCCTGTAATGTATAAATTGGTCATGTTTATGATAGTATTTGTCTATCCAACGATAGGTATATTATACATAAGTTGAGAAGCATATGCATAGAGTAAATGGTATTGATTTGTAGGTTTTCAAAGGTGACATAAAATCGGCTTTTGTTATATTAAGATATTCAGGTAAAATTAAGTTAAAGTACATCCTTCCTCGCTTTTTTATTACAAGAACCTACAAATAGTAAAATGTAGCTACAAAACCACAATCCACAAAAAGTCTCAAATTTATCGAGTGAAGCTACGTGCTACGCGTCTACGGCGCTACGAGCTACGCCCCCCGACTTACGTATTCGGTATTTCTCGGTCGACGTCACCGTCTCGAGTCGTCGGCTCTTCACGCCCCAGTGCGCACGCGCACCGCCGGATAGATCGCATTATAAGATTTGTTAAAGGATTGCGTGGATTTTCTTGACAATGAGATCTTTTGGCTGTCTGTCATAATTTGCTTTGGTTATTAAACGATTGAGGATTTGAATATTGTTTGTTACTGTTATTATTGAAAGCTTTACAATTGAAATAAATTATAATTCTTTATTAAGTATTTTCCAAGCAATCTTCGCATAGAAACAGACTATTGAACTGTAAATTCCGTAAAATAATTTTGATCACATCTCATTAATATGTGTATGTATCTCACTATTATTACCCTACAATTCTTCGCTCTTCATCAGGTAGCTTCTACAAACAATACTACAAAGTACAAATCATTTTACACAAAAATCAAACCATATCTACAAAATACAATGCTATACACACTCGACATCTTCAAATCGCGACTGTTCACTCTACCGTGTTAAGACGTGCCAACTCCCACCGCGACACGACTCCGCACTGGCGACGCAGCCACAACGCACCGATAACGCGACGACAACGTAGTGACAACGCAGCGACAACGCAGTGACAGCGAGTAACTCCGGTTTCTCACGTTTACCATTTGATTTACCTTTATATTTACTCACACACCCCTTTACTGCCTTGTTGGTTTAAAAGAGTTACCTATGGATGTAGATTATGTGATCTTGGATTTGAATCTGGTTGGGAAGTATTTTCAGGGAAATTGCTATTTTTAAGGGAGACTTTTGTTATATTTTTGTTGTTCAGTACCGTAATGTAAACCGTAAAACTATTAAAGTAGAGTAATTACGATTTCAATTGAAAAATACTTTTGGACGAATAGTGTTGTGATGTTTAGAACTCGTAAGGTTTAAGATTGAAGACGATTATGGTCGTTCATAGAGATAATTTGGATTAAAATAAGGTAGTACCTACAATTAAACGTCAATAGGTATAATTTAAAGATTATACCTACTATACATAAACTTGGGAAATATCATAGTAAATTACTCATGTTTACTATTTTAAACCGTGTAATACATCTAATAAAGCTGCAAATATAAACACATAAGAAGTTAAATTGGGAAGTGCACAGTATAATAGATTATGCTACATAAGTTTGTTACAATATTTTTTCTCATACATATCAGGTTTATATTTATATCTATAGTAAAAGAAACGCGAAAGAAACAGTGTGTATCGTAGCGTGAATCAATCGTGATCAAGTCAACCATCCACACGTAATCAGAACCTCATTTCTTCTTAAACAGCCCTTCCTGATTCACCACTCAAACTATGAACTTGGGATGTATAGACTTATAACGTTTTTTAAATTATGTAAAAAATTCAACACTATAAAATACTTTACATAATAACTGAAAATTCAAAAACATCAAATAGGGCCTTAAGTAAGTCATGTATGAACGCGTCTTGTGTGAACGCACTCTCGTACGGTACGTTTGCCGGTCAAAAAATCGACACAAAATCAGATCATTTAGTCTAATGAAATTTACTGAAAACGTTTTTTTTTACTTATTTACTTAAAGTAAGCTATCAATTTTAAGCTTGCCTATATATTTCTACAATTCTTTCTTTTATACCTAAGCGTGACAGCTCATATCTACAACTAAACGAAGGAAGACATAAATCAAGTTTCATACCTAAGTTTGTAGTTATCGTTGTTTCATAAACAATTTCCTCGTTGACAATATCGGGATATATTCGCTTAGAAATATAATTTAATCCGCGCACAATAGTCACAATGTGTACGTACAGGGTAAATATATCAGGATATGGTATAGTCCCAATTTGTGGTTATAAGACACCATTAAATATTAAGTTATTGCATTAAACCTGATGACCAAATACTACGTTTGATAGAAAAATTATTATGTTTTACGTACATATAAGATTTATGTTAATGTTAGTAAAAATAATATTACACACATTGATAGTTTCGATATTTTCTGTAGTATATAAATACAAGCAATAGTAGTTTAGTTTAGAATAAAAATCAAGATTGATTTGTGTCGCTATAAACCTTTAGTTTTAAGAAGCAGATTATCTTATTCACTGAATTAGACTATTTTTAGTTTGTTGACATGTTACTTGTGTAATATAAGGAGAAGACACTGGCTCCTGTAATACAGTTTAAATACTAGCGCAGGAGTCAGGGTTACATACAAAATCATGTAATGTTTTAAGTAAATAAAGATTTATTTATTATTATTATTTTTAATATCTTAGCACAGCTTTGTAGGTATTCGAAAATATCACTCGACGCTATTTAAAATAAAGGAAGAAACTGCTAAATATGCCTATTTGTTTAATGGTAAATATCTATACTATTTAACGAAGAAGTAGAAAGGAGTACCTTGGTTATACACGACGTATTTTCCATAATTATAATATATTTCTATTAAGTAAAATAAATATAAGTTAGTTGGTGCATGGTTTATGTCGATGTGGGAAGGTACCGGGAGCTGTAAAAATTCAGGCGACGCGCGACCGTCCTCCCCAATAAGATTTGAGATCACCACCGTTTGTATTCAGCAGGGATGGTAGGATGCCCTGGATTATATCAATACTGGATAGGAAGCGCTTGAGATTTTGGTAACTGATGAAGAATAGGTTTTGTGTTTTTTATCATTTACAGACTGGAAAATAACTAAGCGACATACTAACGAACCAGACTTTTCTTAAAGTTTACTTATAGCTAAACGAGATAAAATAGTATGTCAAATTTCAATATTTTAAAATGTGTACTACAGTTTACATCTACTTCACTTTCACTTTCATAACTTATATTATGCATTTATTTTAAATCGAATCTACTTCTGAAAATGTTGAAGTGACGTACCGATGTTTAACGTGATTGTTTTCTTTTGATACGCTATGGCTTATTATATTGTAGAGAGCTAATAAATTGTGGAGTATTGTCCACGAAAAAAACTGACCCTACTTATCCATATTCTACAAATCTAAGTAAAAAACGAAAGAAAATAGGGATGTGCGGTTATCACGCAGTATTGGTCACGAATCGTGAGGCTTTAGCTCACAGCATATATATACATATACGCCTATGTGTTATATAACAGATCTATTGTTAACATTATGATCTGACTCCATTGTCGACACACAATGAGGTTTGGGATAACTTAGGTACATTATATTATATATTCTGAACCACTGACTCCGACAATACATATGATTAGATTCAGAGAATCAGTATACTAACGATCAATATTAATAATACATAGTATTATGTACGTAATTTGTCAAGTGTTGAGTTAATTAACCACTAAGATAATTACTGTTGTGTGCAAGCTATGCATGTTCAAACTCTCAAATCCTGTTATCACCGCTATTATCACCACTAGGCCAACGAGGCAGCTCTTACTCTACTCTACTTAGCATCATTTAACTAAAACCAATGTGTCTCTGACAATCTAAACATGTAAGCATACATTTTCCAATAAGTGATAAATCGCATTACAGTCTCACCATGTCAAATAAGTTGTTACTTTCCAAATCCGGTAAGACTGAAAACCACCAAATGGAAAAAAGCGTAGACAGAAGAAGAAGTCATTAAAACACATTAGCTACGTGACTAATACAAACTCATAAATTAAGAAACACCATATAATTAAAAAGATCCCACACAAAACAAAACGCAAATATAATTTGCGACACACTAAGTAGGTAATACAATTTCCAAGATATAAAGTCAAAGAGCTCCCCCTTCCCACCCTGCTTCACGTCCCCCCCCCCTCCCGCAACCACCACGGTGTCGCAATAAACTTAATTACGTTAATACGACCTCAATACGTGACGTAGTCGTAGCTAAAATAATGTTGAATATAATTTTGTGGGATGATTCTTGGTTTAAGTGACCCGAGGTTTTTAGTTTTCGGTGGTATAGAGAATGTTTGAGATGGGTTATAAGTTATAGTAAGATAAGTTCGGAATGTGAAAGACGTGACGATGTATACTTACTGTGTTTTACATATAGCTAGGGAAGGTTTGAAGCTTTGTATGGATATTAAATACTATTTATCAATTCATTAGTTGAGTGTGAGGTATGTAAAGCCTTCTGTTACATAATTGTAATAGAAAAACAAGCTCAGATGTGAAAATGATTTAGTTAAGTTTATAATTACTTACCATGTACTTAGACTATCCTAGTAAAAATGATATGTTTTACTTTTTTTGTATCGTGTTAATAAATTGAATAAGTAAACCTAAAAACAAAAACTCTAGCTTTTTTTATTGTTAGCAATATTTTTACATTAAAAAATAAATGGGTACGTTCCTCGTGACGTCTAAGCACGTCAACACGTCACGTCGACAGTAGCGTCGCAGTAATTACGTGCTAATTACGTGACGCAGCGAGCGTGCGCAATTACAGAGCGCTACGAGATATGTGCGACTTGTATGTACTCGTGTGCTGGAGCAAATCTTTGGTTGTTGATGTTGTAAGTTTTCAAAGATTGGTAGTAAATGATGTATTACTATGTTCTATCTAAAGAATTGCTGGACTAAACGACTGGTACAGTCTTTTAGTCCGCCGTATGTATCTTACAGTGCATGAAGTATTTAAAATAAATGTAAAACAACTATAATTAGCTATATAGTTCAGTAGCATAATATCCTACAATGTTTATAGATATTGACTCGTAGAAAATTATACTGAATCGATCCAAAGGGATTTTTACTATGTAGATAATACTTAAATGTACCGTTTTCTGTTATTATCGTATTGTTAAATCAAGAAATAAATATTTATTTATAAAATTATCTTTTTATTTACTCATTATTATAAGTAGATGTTAGGTTTACCTACCTACACCTTTTACCAAATTATTGTTCGAAGGCCTACACTCAATCTCTCCACCCAATACATGTAAACTTCACAAACCTACAGACCTAACACGTAGGTAGACAAGGTAATCGCATCGCGGCTGCAACCCATTTGCGACGCAATTACGTTGCACTGCAATATGTGACGGCATCAGCTGATCATGCGAGCCAGCGATCACTCCTGATGAGAAATTTGCCGCCCGACCAACGAATGTTAGGCATAAAATTGAACTTCAATTTGCAAGATTGAGGCTAGAATTTTGTTGATTTTGTGTTAAGTTTAGATTTTAAAATGGTTTTTGTCGGTTTCTGTTGTGTACGGGTAACGTGTTACGTTTATGGATCACTAATGCAGCTTTGGGGTCTTTTTTTATTTATTTAGTACGTCAGCGAGACATTAAAAAATTTTTGGATTCGATTTATATTTTGTTTTACAATAAGAAAAAATATGTCGTGCTTTCGCACAAATTATACAAAACTGTGACTATAGGCGACATTTCGCCGATCTCATTAAAGTATAATGATTTAAAAAGTGTTTTTTTTTTTTTAATTTGATGTTGAATGAATTTGTTTGATATAAATAACTTTTAAAATAAAATATGTTGAGCAAGAAAATCTAAAAAATGCATTTATCGTTATATTACATAATAATGATTGTTTGGTACTACATAGCTATTATACCTCTGTAAGTATGTATTTCTTTGATGTACCTAACCATAATATCCGTCATACGCAATATACTCTCATAAAACAATTACACAAAGTGTACTTGAAAAGCTAACAACTGACTTAAAACCACTTAGAAACAAACTAAAAAAATATATATTTCTATACAAATACTAAAACAGATACTCACAATACCAACATGTGTACTATACAACATATTAATGAAAGTACACTTGAATAAAATAACCCACTTTATTCTGTTATAATGTTACCCCTTTTAAACTTGGTTCTAACGATTTGTAACAATTACACAGTTAAGTACTGTTATATTATATTTCGTTTTACTTGCGGTTGATTGTATCAGAACCTATTTTGTTAAAATCATTCAATTTAAGATGTTATTCTTTAGTTAAACGTCATGAAAGTAGACTTATATATAGATAAAAAGAAATAAATAATAGCTACCAATGTACCTAGTTACTACAGAACTAAAATTTGGAAAAAATTTACATATTTGCACATTTCGCTATAATCAAAACCTAATTTGACCTTTTTTTAAAAACTGATATCAAAAATATACCCGAATGGCTTATGCTTCTCCGTAGATTAGGCAAATACATACTACAGATGCAATCTTTTTTAATTAAAACATACATTTAAGTATATTTATTCGGTAATAAAATGAACCAAAAGGCAACATAAAAATAGCAATCGACTGACTCTTTCAATAATCCCCAAATTAACTTGGTAGGGGCGAGAACACCGATGCCACGCCTCATTAGATTGTGTACTAATCATTGTAAAGGCTTGTGCTTAGCGATGGAAATAATACAATTTTATAAACATAAAATTAATCCTATATTTAACTTTGAATGTGTACTAGTTTACTATCAGTTGAAAAATGTTTTATGCACCCTAAGTCTATTTTTCAGATTAGGTTTATAGGTCGCTTTTCCGCTACACGACAAAGACTGAAAATTAAATAAATAAAATTTAAATAAAATAATCAATAAACAGTCAGTTAAATTCTTTCGCATTCGATTATGTTCAATGTAACACCTATTTATGCTCGTTTTATTTTTTTAAATTATGTTACAAATCTGGGTAGACTATTTCATAATATTAAATGCAGATCTATTTCTACTTTTTCCCCACTAAACTAAAAAAAAATGAAAAAAAGGCTAACATTTCCAGGAACATACATCTTTCTCCTACTCATTTAGCAAAGCCTTACATAATGACGAAGCACTATCCACAACATGGAGCTATTTATCTTCGATCCGAAGTGTCCAGCGACTTACATAGCCCCCACACCGATCTATCCCTCACAACTAATGGACCGTTAACAACGGACCAAGATTAATAAATGATGCTTAAAATTCAACCTTTTTTCGGCTAAGCTAATGGCCCAAAAATAATTAGCCGTTTTTTATAGCTGGCTAACGAGAAAATTTATTATTGGATTTTCTCGTTTTTTTAACGGTGCGAATGAGTTATGATTTTGTTTTTTGTTTCGGATTTTTTTAGGTTGTATTTATTTTGTTTTGGGAAATGGGGTTGGTATAATATTGTTTTTTTAATGTTTTGTTGTGCTTTGCGATTTGTTTTTTTTTTTACTGCGAAAATATAAAATTGAATTTCATACAATTGTATGGTAAACATGGAGATACAAAGAATAGATACTTAATGAAATTAAATTAAATTGTTACACTTTTTAATAATATTAGATAGCCTATGATCTGGTCAATCAATATATTTATAATATTTTCTAACCATGTTCTTTTTTCTTTTTCGTTAATTTGTTGTTAAGTTATTTAATGTAGGCTTTTGGGAAATATGGCAAGTATTTTGATATGATGTGTAATATTCAATAAATGGTGTTTATATCCTTGAAAGCGTTTTTCTCTGACTTATGAACGAATTATAAGTAGAATCTTCTTGTATTGTGAAACTGTCTAGATAAATGTTTTGTGCGATTTTACTATAGATAACTTTTTTTTCTCAAAGGATTTTATTGATTTTTTGTTTAGCTTTGAGACCAGATTAGTTCCGTGTGTCTTTTAAATCATATTAATGAATTAAGCAGAGGATAAGTTATAGAATCAGGCGTTACTTTGCGGAAATCTATGACATTAAATGTTATGAAAGATATTTAGCTTTAATTCCGCTACCAAAATCCAAGCTTGGAAGCAGGATGCAGTCCCACCCTCATTCCTTTTCCTGCATGCGCATATTGCATGAGGGCGGAGGAGGAGGGTGGGACTGCATCCTGCTTCCAAGCTTGGATTTTGGTAGCGGAATTAAAGTTAAATATCTTTCATAACATTTAAGCAGAGGATGTAAGATTAATCCGACGGAAAAAAACTGTCCTTGACCATACAAATATTTTTCGGCAAACATACGAGGAAGGGGGAATGCCTTTAATTGCTCAAAAAAAAATTGTGAATTAAGTTCACTAAGTAATAGTAAATAAATAATAATAATATGTGTATAAATAACAAGCCATAAATTATTTCACTGTTTATTGAATTTGAATATAATATCATTATAGATAGGTATTTACAATAATATTCGAATGTTCTGAACTACATATATTTTCGTATTTCTACATATAAATAAATAAGGTACACAACCAATAACCTTCTACCAAACAGACATAGTTAGGTATTATAGGAAGCGAGTATTTCCATTCATTTAAGTTAAATCTCTCAAATTAAATGAACATTTTGTGAACTTAAATGAAACAGGACCAGGTACTAAATTTAAATGAATAAATACATTTAAGAACATATAAATTTATAAAAGTAGAAGCTCTAAGTTGTATGAAAAATCTTCGTTTCGGCGATTTTTAATATATTTTCAATATTTAACGATACAGGTACGTTTTATATTATGTACCTATGTTTATATAAATTGCTGAGCCGTGATCTATTTCACTAAGTATTATCATACTTTCTATGTTTCTTTGGTATACATCCAGTGATATATAAATATATTAAACTATAGCTAAAAGTATATAGAGTGGTTTATTTATCGGTATCAAATGAGTCAATCAATATCATTTACTATATTCCCACACAAAACGTCTTGCCCACATTATTTATTACAAAAACTATGGTAACAATGTTTCCATTTAAAATTAATTACGTATTTAAATGTAAAAAATGAAATTTGAAAATTTGTTTTTATAAAAATGTATGAAACTACACGCACTACATTTTTACTGAACACCTTTGAATTAAAAAGGACGGTTATACTTAAAATGTAAAAATAAACTAAATTTCATACAAAATTGGTGTCTATAATGAGCAATATCGATTTCATGGGAAATATGGGGTTTGTATATTGGCGTTATTTATTACCTGTAATATTGCATTTTGGCACAATTTATATCGCTATACTATATACTATATGTTATTATATAAATATTGATATAATCTACATTATTAAACCGAACATCAATAGATATATCTAGCCATTTGACATTATAACTTTAATTTTAACATTTATAAAGCCGTGTCACATATACATAAAAATATTTAAATAAGCAGAAAGGTATTAAATAAAAGAAACAAAAATAATTTGTATATTTTTTTACTTTTTTATCACATGGATTACACAAATCTCAAATCAATTAATCAGACTTCGAAGCGCCAAATTCTAAACGTCAAACTGTAGTTAAAACATAGTGACATATTGCCAAACGTCAATTTGAATTGTCATATCCATGTCAAATTACAATTGACGTCAGAAATTTGACGGATAAAACTTCATATAAGAACATAAGACAATACAATTTCAAAAAATTTAAAATTAGCGAACATTTTTAAAGCAATTGCAAATCGCCACTGGCTTGAGCAAACAGTTTGCCATAATTGAAGAAAACATGAAAAACATTTTTTCAAAAAAAACCTTTTTTTTCGTCATTTAAAGACACGATTATTGTATGTACTTTAACTCGATAAACCTACGTGCAAAATTAACATCGGAAGCTCAATTTTAAAATTACAAACTGCCGACCATTTTAATTAGGCCTCTACATTCAAATCAGCCACAAAACTAAGCTTCGTACAACATAACAATAGAGGCCTATTTAATCTGGCTTTTTAATAACATGTAACATCAGTTTGATATGTTTTATGTACTATATGTTATTTTAGGCGTATCAGCTTTATTCTCATCATAAGATTGTGTTAATATCAACAACCCATCTTCATAATATATGGAAACTCTTAAATGCAACTATTTACATTTATAATATATACGACACCGAAAATGGTAACGTAACTATGCTAGTCGAGATTATATAGTTAGGCCTACCCAAATATCCAAATATGAATTTCCAAAAACGCGTAAAAATAATACAAAGCTAACGTTTTCATCAAATATTTCCTATGAAATAAAACACTTTATTCCAAAATCTATATAATTACGCCTTTTTGGAAAGAAACCTATTTAAACAGCTGCACTAATTTTAAAATTCACATAATACTTAAAGAAACAAAAATATACAATCAATAGAACCTACTATGTAATAAATAACAGGCCCTAGAATTTTACTATTCAATAGTAAAATTGTTTCATTTAACTATTTTATAATATAGTTCAATATAAATAAGGTTATGGTACGTAAAAGCAGTGTCGAAATTGATACAATACTCGTATAATAATAGTAATAGACCAACTTTTTGCAATAATTTTGACGTTGGCCCAAAAGGGTGGCATACAATATCCTTGGGAAATTTTATCATGGAAAGCAGACTAACAGATTTTTTTTTAATAAATTTCTGGTTAGTTGATTTAACTATTTATTTGAAGTCCCAAATGAACACATTTCTTTTTATGACGTTACCTTTTCTTTCCATTTATATTGTATGACACCCTT